>JAVXUM010145878.1:0-15820 GCA_035590655.1 Pouteria glomerata | reverse complement strand
ATTCATGCACTCTAACTCCCAACACTTAGAACAACATGAATAACATAACCTTTAACCACATTAACAAGCTCTAATCTTATCTTCACAGGAAAGACATTAATGATTTTTATTCACACCAAAGGTGAGGGTATCACAGTCTCCCCTTCTTACAAAAATTTCGTCCTCAAAATTTTTACAACACATGGAAAGACAAAACTGTACAAATACATCTAGGAGAACAAGGAAGGAAATCGGTCTCGCATTTCCGCTTCGCGCTCCCAAGTTGACTCCTCAATGTTGTGATACTTCTACAATACTCGGACCAAAGGAATGGTTTTGCCTCACAACACTTGGTTTCGAGTATCTAAGATTTGGACCAGTCTCACTTCATTGTTGGCATCTGAATCAACCTCTATTTCCGTCCAATCCAACACATGTGAGGGGTCTGGCACATACCTCCGTAACATGGACACATGAAACACCTCATGCATACCGGAGAGTTGTGGGGGTAAGGTTAAACGATAAGCTACCTCACCTACCCTTGCCAAAATCTCAAATGGACCGATGAAGCGGGGAGACAACTTTCCTCGCTTGCCAAAGCAAAATTGCCCCTTCCGGGGTGACACTTTGAGGAACACGTGGTCTCCCACTTGAAATTCTAGTGGCCGTCTCCGTCGGTCCGCATAACTCTTCTGGCGGCTTCTAGCCGTCTCTAACAATTGTCTGATAACTTTTACTTTCTCATTCGTTTCCTAGACTATCTCAGGTCCAATCATGGCCGCCTCTCCAACTTGTGTCCAGCACACTGGGGAACGGCAAGGTCTCCCATACAAGGCTTCAAAATGTGCCATGCCGAAGCTAGATTGGAAACTATTGTTGTAAGCAAACTCCACCAGTGGCAAATGCTCCTCCCAACTCCCCTTGAAATCCAGGACACAAGGTCGGAGCATATCCTCCAATACCTAAATAGTCCTTTCAGACTGGCCATCTGTCTGGGGATGAAAGGCTGTGCTAAAGCATAACTCTGTCCTCATTGCTACTTGAAAGTTTTGCCAGAAGCGGGAAACAAATTTGGAATCTCGGTCAGAGATGATCGAAACCGGCGTCCCGTGTAACTTTACCACTTCATGGATATACAACCGAGCTAGGGAATCCATCGAATCAGTCATCTTCATTGCCAAGAAATGGGCTGATTTTGTTAGTTTATCCACAATCACCCAAATGGCATCACAATCCCTTCTCGTCTTCCGCAACCCCGTGACAAAGTCCATGGTTACGTTCTCCCATTTCCACTCAGATACAGGCAAAGGTTGAAGTAAGTCGGCTGGCCTTGGATACTCTGCCTTTACTTGCTAACAAGTCAGGCACCGTCCCACGAACTCTGCCACGTCTCGTTTTCATCCCATCCCAATAAAACTGCCGCTTCAAATCATGGTACATCTTCGTGCCCCCCGGATGTATTGCTAGTCTGGACTGATGAAAGTCTTTCATGACATCATCTCTTATAGCTGAGGGCACGAAGAGTCTCCCTTGGTACTTGACTATTGCTCCCTCCAGTGTCCAGCCAGGTAAGTCAATTAGCCCCTCTAGCTTTTGACAAATCTCATTTGTTTCTTGATCAGCTTGTTGGGCTTCAATTACTTTGTTCACCAAAGCCGGATAAGCCACTGAAGTGAACAGCATTCCTTTCTTTGTTCCTTCCTCCAAATCCAATGCATATTCATTGAGTGCACCCAGCATTTCCTATTCCTTCAATGCTAGGTTGGCCACTACACTCCGAGTCTTCCGACTCAACGCGTCTACCACCACATTGGCTTTACTGGGATGGTAGTGAAAATCAAAGTCATAGTCTTCCATATATTTCATCCACCGGCGTTGCCTTAGATTTAAGTCTTTCTGAGTAAAGATGTACTTGAGACTCTTGTGATCAGAAAAAACCTCGAATCTCTCACCGTATATATAATGCCTCCAAGTCTTCAATGCAAAGATCACGGCCGCCAACTCCAAATCATGTACGGGGTAGTTGCTCTCGTGACTCTTTAGCTGCTGAGAACCATAGGCCACCACCCTTCCATTCTGCATCAAAACACATCCCAGTTCCTCCCGTAAGGCATCACAATACACAGAATAGGCCACTCCTCTCTCAGGGATAATGAGCACTGGGGCAGTGGTCAGCCTCTGCTTAATTTCTTGAAACGCCCGCTCACAGGCTTCGTTCCACTCGAACTTTACCCCTTTCCTCGTGAGACGAGTCAATGGAGCTGCCAGCCGTGAAAAATCGAGCATGAACCGACCGTAGTATCCCGCCAACTCGAGAAAGCTACGTATCTCAAATACAGTCCGTAGCTGAGACCATTCCAACACTGCTTCAATCTTAGAGGGGTCAACTGTCACTTCCTCTTTGGACACCACATGCCCCAAAAAGTTAACTTCTTTTATCCAGAAGTCACACTTACTGAGTTTCGCATACAACTGATGGTCTCTCAGCCGTTGCAATGCCAGCCTCAGGTGTTGTTCGTGCTCCTCTTCAGACTTGGAGTAATCAACACATCATCTATAAAGACCACCACAAATTTATCCAAGAATTCTCTGAAGATCTGGTTCATTAAGTCCATAAAGACTGCGGGCGCATTGGTTAACCCAAACGGCATTACTAGGAACTCGTAGTGGCCATACCGAGTACTAAATGCCGTATTAGGGATATCTTCCTCCCGAATCCTCACTTGGTGGTAACCCGACCAAAGATCGATCTTTGAGAACATAGATGATCCCTTCAGCTGATCAAAAAGGTCGTCAATCCTCGGTAACGGGTATTTATTCTTAATGGTGACCCGGTTTAACCTCCGGTAGTCGATGCACATTCGGAGTGTCCCATCTTTCTTGGCCGCAAACAATGCCGGTGCACTCTAGGGAGAGGTGCTCGGCCTCACAAAGTCCTTGGCCCTCAACTCTTCTAGCTGACTTCTCAGCTCTTCCAATTCCGCCGGTGCCAACCGATAGGGAGGAATAGAGATGGGCTCCGTGCCCGGGATCAAGTCGATACTAAACTCCACCTCCCGTTTCGGTGGCAACCTCGGCAACTCCTTTGGGAACACATCAGGAAATTCATCGACTACCCTCGGCAATTGAACCTTCTACTCCTCATTCTCATCTTCTACCACCATACTAGCAAACAAAGAACATAAGTCTGCTTTCCTGCGGCTCCTCCACGAAGGCACCCCAGACGTTGTGCACCGGTCTACCAAAAAGCAAATAGACGTGCCTTCAGGAGTTAATAAGGTCACCTTCTGTTTATGGCAGTCAATTGTGGCTCGATAAGTCTCAAGTCAATCCATGCCCAAAATTACATCAAATTCCCGGATCTCCAAAACAATGAGATCCGTAGGAACAACCGCTTCCTTCTTCTCAAACATATCCTCTACACGAAGTTCATACTCCTTCACTATAGATGTCAAGGAAGAAAATCCAGCGGTTGGGGTTTCTACCAACAACAGTAAGTCTATAGGGCTTACCTCCAAACCCAATGCAGACACACATTTAGCAGAAATGAATGAATGTGAAGCTCCCATGTCCAATAATACCACGGCATATGAAAAGCTTACTCGAAAAATATCTCGAGTAATCAGGGGTTCCGCTGGTGCCTCTTACTGAGTGAGAGCGAACACCCGCCTTTGTACTTGATTGGTGGGCGATTTGCCACCCCTCTGAATTTTCTTATGAAACCCTTTTACAATAAAAGATGAGTCGATTCCATTTGCTATACTTCGTGTACAAGTATATATATATATAATCTATAATTGATATATATTCTAAGAATTTTTTTTTTTTTTTTTGCCTCTTTTGTTCGTTATTTAATTTTCAGGCACAAAGCGTGTGGGAAGATTTATATGTGTGGTAAACAAACAATGGACTTAAAAATAAATTATACTTAAAAAAAAAAAAAAACTCAAATTTCTTTCCTTGATAATCCTCAATTGGTTACTCTGATTTTATATGTTCTCTGAAAATTGAAATGGTCCCAAATCTTTTTGCACGTGAATATATGACGACAAGGACTGGCACTTAATTTAGAGGGAATCTGACCGGCTTTATATGCATATGCATAGGTACAAAACAATAAAATGTAACTAGGCTCCGTTTGGAGCACAATCAAACTTTAAAATTTTATATAAATTTTATGAAATTTTAATTTTTTAAGCACAGTATAAATTATAAAATTTTAATTTGTATTAATTTATATTAATTTTTACGTATCTCAAATACACCCTAAATTAAATTAGAGCAAACGTTGAAGTATTTGCTGTAATATAATAGACCAATTGCTGTCATTGATAACTTGTCAACAAGTTAATGGTGAATTACATGACTAGGCGTTCCTCAGTGGAGATTAGTCATTAAAAGCTTTATATATAGTGGGCAGATGCGGGAGAGATTCTAGTCTCCTAGTGCTTGACATCAATTCTATGTTGATAAAGAAAAGCAGAAAAAGTGGTTTCCATTAATGTGAAACACGTCTGAGCCCACTCTGACAGGTCTAATGGATAAGTTTCCCTTGCTGGTTCTGGAAAAAGTGGGTCTGGAAAAGTGTATGTAAGCTTCGTTTTATCCAATTTCACTTGAAGAGAAGAAATTCATGAAACATCAAGAAAGTAGGTTGCCATTACTGGTATGCACGGGTCGATTTAATACAAGCATGCACTCAACTCAAAATCGAATTAATTTTTTTATTTTTTAAAATTAAAATATGAAATCGAACTGATTTTAATTAATAATTTAATAAAAAAATTTGACCACGTTAATTTTTAACTTAGAATTAAACTGATTTTAGTACAAATCTCAAACCAAATTAATTGAATTAATTTGACTTAAGATTATTAGATTTCTTTTTTTTTTTTTTTTGTACTCCCTTCATAATGGACATATTTCGTTTTGTTATAGTTATGTTATCAATAAACATGTTACTATAAATACTTTATACACCTTAAGTCCAGTCTAGACTATATATTTTTGAGTTTGAAATTTTTTTAGAACCCATTTAGTTATTTTGTCTGAGTTTCAAATTGAACATGCCAGTTCGGGTCCGGGCTGACATAAAGGATTAAAAACCATATATTGTTTACACAATATTTTATTTGTATTATTTCACCAAAAATTTATAAAACTAAGATATTTTAGCACTAAATGATTATTTTTATGACTTTTAAATTTATTTTGTCTAAAAATATAATTTAATTTTTTAAAAAAAATTAAATAACCTTATACAAACGGATTTATAGAAGTGTTTCGAGTTATAAAAATCAATATAAATTTATAAAAATTATAATATCATATTTCGTATTGTCAATAAAAAAATAAAATTCATAAAAATTTACACTGATTTCTATAAAATTATAGAACTTTAAACGAGCCCTATATAACTAAGTATTTAATTTAACCCTAAATACGTTTAAAGCTTGACATAGTAAAATTATTCCCAACTTGGCTGGACCGCCCATAAGCCAACTCCATGTTTGTACTATTTTTTTTTTTTTTTTTTTTTTTCAAAACATTCAACATTACATTAGATTTTATAACCCAAAATCCTGTCCCATCCTATGAGACTCGAACAGACAAACTTTTATCACTTGAGCAATTTCATGGTCGCCCACGTGTGACTAAATTAAGTTGCTTAAATTGGCACCATGCATGCTTGAATCACTAAAAGCCAATACTTTCTTAATTAATCTCACATTGGCTTTGCAAGGCAAAGTTTCCGCCAATTTTTTCTTTTTTTAACCAATACTTTGCACGCAGAAGTGTTATTATCTTATCTTAATGAATATAATATTTTGCTTTATGAATTGATAAGGTTATTTGCAAATTTGGATTGCAACAGCAGCCTAATCCCGAGATGGTAATGGTAACTTCACAAGCATCACCACTAGTGATAAAATAAATAAATAAATAAGATCGTGTTTGATTCTGAGATTAACTTGGGGGATCAGACTAATAATTCGTGAACCTTACAGTTAGTTCATGTTTGCTGCTGAATGAGAAGTCCGAATTGGATGTGTAAGTCGGCAATTTACCGGATGAGTAATTTAAGGGTCGGTGTGGAATTATTAATCCCTCACTTTTGAATTTATTTTTCGCTAAGATCTAAAAGTTTAAAATGATTTTCTGTCATATCATATATCAAATTACATCTTTTATCCCACTTTATATTTTACTAATCAAACACCAAAAAGATAACTCCACATAAAAAATTAATCTTATTTTTATTTAATCTTATAAATTATCTCATAATAATACTTAAATCATTCAATTTCACCAAACAAACCCATCATAAAGTAATGCAAGGTGAATTATTTTGGCCAGGACAAGATGATCTGGATTCTGAAAATGACCTCAAGGGTGTGCGTTTTTTCGTATCATAGCCTACTCGCTCGCACTTAAGGATTTTCTGATTAGCCTACAAAAATTTTCTGCAAAGATTTTTGACATTAACTTACAACCATGTGGATTGAGGTGGTCACTTTCAATCCAAAAAGCGCACCATCATTCATTTATCTCAATAATTTAAAGCTGTTGACTAATCTTTGTGATATATATAGATACACATATATATATATATCACAGTTTAGTACATTGTCAGAATATATAATCGTACAGATTGTCTGGTTTTGTATAGCTGTTAGCCTACAATTTTGCCACCTTTCTGGCCAAGACAGAAGCAGATTTATGTTGCGCCCACAGTTTTGTCACACTCCTCATGCCCCCATTACATGTAAAAACTAAAACAAAAGGCAATGCTTATAGTTTTTCCCTGAACAATGCCACCCTAATTTGTGGGTGGCGGGGAGGAATTTTCCACATTTATCAATTGCTTTCCCATTTTAATCAAGCTTGTTCACATGATATATATATATATATATTAAATCCTTTGAGCCACTTAAATAGGTTTTATCTATGCTTGCTCCGTTCGTATGTTTTAAGTGGTTCATAAACCTGAGATTTACGCTATGATTAGGTTCAATTTAGCATCACCGTCGGGAGGTCTTTCATCACAAAAAAATAAAAAAGAAATAAAAGTATAACCTTTCTCCCATGATTAGAAAAAATACTAGATTATGATTATATCAAGAGAACTTGTGATCCCTTGTAAGAAGATAAATGTTGTGTTTTATTAACAGTTTCAAAATATTTTTTGATTCATCAAGACCAATATACAATTACCAATGTATGTACAAGTTTTTTCCTCTAAGAGATTCAAGTAATGCCCTGGCAATATCATTTGACACATAAAAGTTGTCAGATAATGTATAAGTTCATAATTAAATTTAGACATAATATTTAATTAAATACGTAAGATCTTGATGTCTATGATATACACATATTTTGCCTTAAGTTATATAACACCCTGATTTGTTGGAGATTGTGAAGCAAAACTGGATAAGGCTTATTTTTTCTAGTGGTATGATTGCTTTTCAGCAGAAACTTATCAAGCTTAAAAATTACCTTAAACTTTGGAATAAAGAGGCATTTGAAAATATTTTTAATAAAGTCCAAGAGGCTAAACAAGAGGTGCGTCACAGGGAAATGCTCTATGACGCATCAGGTTCTGATCAGGATAAATCTGCTCTTCAGCTGGCCAAAGCTAATTTGCTGTAGGCATTATCAAGAGAGAAATCTTTTCTATGGCAACAGTCTCAGGTTAAGTAGCTAAAGGAGGGTGATGCAAATTTTCGGTTCTTTCATGCCATGATAAGAAAAAAGAAACATATGCTTTCTGTTCACCAAATTCAAGGTTCAAATGGCTCTTAGATCACTAATGCGGCTGGTATAGATACTTCGGCGATTATTTATTATCAGTTTCTCTTGTCTGGTGATGAATCCCACTTTACTTTGACAGATTTTGATTTTATCCCAAGTTTGGTGACTCCCAATGACAACGACATATTATGTCAGCTTCCCTCAATTAATGAGGTCAGAGAGGCAGTCTTCTCTATTGATCTTGATAGTTCCCCAGGACCAGATGGATTTTGTAGCAGATTTTACCAGGCTTGCTGGGATATTATTGGTTTAGATCTTCATGGAGCAGTTTTGGACTACTTCTCCGGTTCTCCTATGCCCAAAGGCTTCTTAAGTACTCTTCTGATTATCGTGCTTATTACCTTGGATTATATCCCCCTCTTAGAGCGGCTTTGTCCCAGGCAGAGTGATCCATGATAATATTTTGTTAGCCCAAGAGATGGTGCATGATTTGAATAGGAAGACCCGTGGGGGTAATGTGGTGCTTAAGCTTGATATGGCTAAAGCATATGATAGATTGTCTTGGCTTTTATTGTTCAAATGCTTCGTGTTTTTGGCTGCTCTAAGCAATGGATATCCTTGATCCAAATAGCCATTACAAGCCCTTGGTTTTCTATTATGGTGAATGGTGTTGCTAGAGGTTTCTTTCAGTCGCAGAGAAGCTTACGTCGAGGTGATCCAATCTCTCCTAGTCTGTTTATTATTGTTGCTGAGTTCCTGTCTAAGAGTCTTGATAATGTGGTAGTCAAGTATCTTTCCACTGCTTATGCTACTTCTGTGCCTCTTACTATTTCCCATCTAAGCTTTCCTAATGATATCATCATTTTTTCTAATGGGAGTCGAGATAGCCTTCATCATATTATGGGAGTTCTTTACAAATATGAGGCAGTGTCAGGCCAGCTTGTGAGTCAGGCTAAGAGCATATACTATGTTGGCAAATCCTCCATTGGTCCTCGTCGGAGTATTATTCATACAGTGACAAGCTTTCAGGAAGGTGACCTTCCTTTCACTTATCTTGGTTGCCTAATTTTTTTGGGTTATCTTAGGATAGCTTATTTTGAGGACCTTGTGAAGAAGGTCAGAGATAAAGTTTCAAGCTGGGCTAATCGTCTCATCTCCTTTGGGAGTAAGATTATATTGATTAGGCATGTTCTTTCTTCTATGCCCATTTATTTATTCCATGTTCTGAGGCCTCCTTTGGATGTTATTCAACAATTAGAGAGATTATTTACTAAATTTCTTTGGGGAGATACTGACACCTTAAGGAAAATTCATTGGTGTAAGTGGGCCTCGGTTTGTTTTCCTATGGAGAAAAAAGGCCTAGGGGTTCATTCATTTGATCCTATGGTCTCGGGTATGTCTATGCCTACACGGCCAATTTTCTCAGTTATTTGGCAGAGGCATATTCTTTTACAGGTCTCTTTTTGTATTTGAAGACTTGTACATAATTTTCTGGCTTTGGATGATTCTCTTGCAAGCCGAGGTTATCACATGGTATCTCGTTGTATGTGTGGTGGTGCTCTTGAGACTCATTGTCACCTCCTTTTGGAGTGCCTTTTGACTAGAAAAGTTTGGCAGCACTTTTTTTGCATGGTTGGCCTTCATTTGTGTGAGTTTTCTTCTACTTCTGCTATGCTTTTTCCTTGGCATCGGCATTCCCCTTCGGTAGGTCATATTCGAGGGTTGGCAGCTTGCTATGTCTTTTGGCACATATAGAAAGCACGTAATGCTTGTAGATTTGATGGTGCCACTTTCTATCCTATGAGACTTATTCACCGCATTCTCATAAACTTGCATCTTTTGGGCTTAGCATTTAGCTTCAAGGCATCCCAACTTCATGGAGATTTTTCTGTGAGGTTGATGAGTGCTTTGAGGAGACGTCCTCGCAAAGTTAAGACGGTGCGATTAGTTTCATGGCGTAAACCTCTTATGGGCTCTCTGAAGCTTAATGTGGATGGTTGCTCTCACGGTAATCCTGGTCCTTTAGCTGCTGGTGGTATCATTAAAGATCACATTGGTAGGGTTATTGGTGTCTTTGGTCAATTCTTGGACTGTAAGCCATCATCTATGTAAAGTTAATGGCACTTTTGACTGGATTGGGGTTGGCAATTTCTTTGGGATTTTCTTACCTCATTGTTGAGCCTGATTTAGCCACTATTATTTTTTAGGCTACTTCTTTTGGATTTGGCTATTGGGAGTATGCATACTTACTAGCTCGTATTTGACAGCTTTGTTCTTCTTCATCTATTCAGCTTCATCATATTTACAAGGAAGCCAACAAAGCAGCTGATTTTTTGACAAATTGGGCATGTACTTACCAGCAGGATCAGAGATTCTATGCACAAAATGCCTTTCATCAGGCTATTTTCAGCATTCTCTCCCTTGATGCAGATGGCACACCTTATGTCAAGACTTAGTTGTCTTATTTTTCTTACTTGGGAGGTCAGATCTATGTCCCCCTGCTGTTTTATGTACTGTAGTGAGTCACCACAATTTTCTTTCATTCATTGTTAGTAGTTGTTATCATGGTTATTGTACAGCGGTGAGTCACCGCATCATTAGGCTATGTTACTATTGCTTTCCCATGCTTCTTCTGAAAGTAAGGTTTAGGTCTCCCTCCTTCATATACTGCTTTATTATTATTAATAAACTCCAGCTAAGAAGGCTTTCTTTAAAAAAAAAAGAAAATCAAGAACACATATCATGATTCATTAATTGTTAATAAAAATCTAAACATGGAAAGTTATGTAAAAAATAAAACATTTGAAATTTTGAATTTCTCCCTCTTGTCCAATAAAATTTAGATGTGTTGTAATTTAATATATATGAATTGATAGAATTCATCCACTGTGCGTAGAGAGAGAGACGACTAATTATCCTAATTAATCCTTTAACCTCTACTGTCCATCAAGTAGAATTTGGTTAGAAAGATTATTATTAAAATCTCAATCTAAATATTAAAATCTTTCGATTTTATGATGTTAGAGAGAAAAAAACAACTTGTTAGATTTTATGTAAAATTTTAATAAGGGTAAAATAAATAAAATCTTGATTTTGAGACATAAAATCAATAAAATTTTGATTTTGCAAAGAGATTTTACTGATTTTAAAAATTAAGTATTTTGTGTAATTTTATCAAATAAATTAGATTTTTATGATTTTTTTAATAAATTAGATTTTTATGACTTTTTTTAAGTGATGAGTCACAACTATTTCATTTATTACATTTTTCTTTTTTTTTTCTTTTTGTAAATTTTTTAATTCTATAACACTGTTATTTCTTATGCTTTACTAACTGAGGATCATGTGCATTATTTCACCAAATTAACTATTATGAATTAAATGTAGTAGATAAGATATAAACCAAAAGCTTATAATAAAATATTACAAATCATTTCAACTCCTATAAAAAATTAAGATAAAATAAAATTAATATTTTAATGTCAATTGTGTAGGTCACGCCAAACAGATATAGAATTTTTATAAACTATGTTAAGAATTTGTTTTGTTGATATAAGTAAGTTTTTATATATGACATTTTTTTTTCACACGTGTTTGATCTCTTTACTTATTAATAAATTTCTTTACTTGTGAAAAATGGAAGCTTTAAATGAAGAATTATAGTGTAATAGACTATGTTACAATTTTGTGATTCAATTTTGTAAACTCTTCACTGATTTTAAGTAGAACCTTGATTTTAACAACCTTAGTTAGAAAACTAACTCATAATCTTTTGTCAATAATGATATTTTCTAAATAAATTTATATGGATCATTTTAATCAAGACACTAATTACACGAATTAATAATTAATTAATTTTAACCATCTTTCACTTGGTCCGTATAATAATCCTACAGCCACAATTTGATTAGAAAACATAAGGCACACAATAACATTAGAATAATCATCTCTATGGCTTACTTCAATTAAATAAAAAATTAATAAGAGTCATGGAAATTTCATACTAATTCAAGAATATGGTTCATTAATTCTATCTACTACGTCATGAATAACTTATTTAACAAGGTATATAAAGTGAGTTATCAATCATGGTTCAATAATGTTTTTTCTTAAAGAATATTTCTTTCATATTAAACAATTCATATGCATATAAACAAATATTGCATGACAAATTTATTTATTGAGAAAATCTTTAATAGATCAAAAAACATAATGTCAACTAAATAAGTACTAAGCAATTCACAAATAAATTAATTTATTTACTACTCATATTTTCATCATGCTGCATAAATATCTTTGAAAATAGCCCTTTTGTAAGTGGATCCATTGTGTCAACACTCATACTAATTTGTTCAATTGACACTCGTTTTAAACCTTTTCTTTAACATATAGATATTTTAATTTAATGTGTTTGGTTGTCTTAGTATAATTATCATTCTTTAAAAAGAAAATTGCTACAACATTATCACAATAAATCTTCAGAGGCTTAGAAATAATCCCAATAACTCTTAATCCTGAAATAACGTAGTCACAATCTATAATTTATAACGTTAAAGTACGGAAAAAACTCAACCTCCACAGTGGATGCAATAACACTCTGCTTAGCATTCTTCCATAGAATAACTCTTCTTGTGAGAAGGCAAACATAACAAAAAATGCCTACATATTATCAGCACATTATTCAAAATATAGTTTGAATAACCAATCACCTCATGATGATTAATCCTCCTAGCTAAATGTGAGCATATAGTCTTTTATTCTTTACAAGTATCTTAAAATTTTATTTGCAGCTTTCCAATTATCAAGTCTTGTGTTATTTTGGCATCTACCTAACATCCTAAAAGTAAAAACTAATATCTAGTCTAATGCAAACATACACATACATCAAACTCCCAAAAGTAGAAGCGTAAGAAATATTTTTTGTACCTTTACGTTCTAATTTATTTTGGGGACATTGACTTGAATTGAACTTATCTTCTTTTTGAACTGGAATAACTACGAAACCATAATTATACATATTAAATCTTTCTAAAACTTTTTTAATATTAGTTTTCTGAGACAATCCCAATATTCCATATGATCTACTCAAAATATTTTTATTCCTATCACAAATGATGTCTTTCTTATATCAATCATTTCATATTTTTTGGAAATAAAATATTTGTTTTTTTTTATAGTAAACCAAGTTTGCTGCTGGTTAAAAGTAGGTGAAAAGTTCCAATGGCTCAATTTTTTGAAAAGAAAAAAATGTTTTCATTTGGTCTTGTGTTTCAGATTGTAAGAAATCCCTTCATTAAGTTTGAAATATGAGTACTTAAATCAGAATCAATTTACCATTTATTAGAAAGAATAAAGCTATAAGCTTATCTTTTTTTTTTTTTTTTTTTTGGGGGAACCATGCCCAAAAACAAGAAGCATGCCTTATGTTTTAGGCAGTTTTTTGAAAAGTGTCTAATTTTTTTTTTTTTTTTTTTGCAGAAGTCGCACTTAGCATTTTTCTTTTCCTTCTTAGAGGCAAATCTTTTGTCTTTTACAAGTATCTTAAAACTTTCTTTATAGCTTTCCAATTATCAAGTTCTAGGTTATTTGGTATATACTCAACATCCGAACAATAAAACTAATATCTGGTTGGTGCGAACCCTGTGCATACATAAAACTCCCAATAACAAAAGCATAAGAAATATTTTTCATACTTTTGCATTCTAATTCACTTTAGGGACATTGACTTAAGCTGAACTTATCTCCCTTTTAAACTAGAATAACGGTGAAACCACAATTATGCATATTAAATCCTTCTAAAACCTTTTTAATGTTGGTTTTTTGATATATTCCCAATATTCCATATGATCTATGTCAAAATTTTTTTATTTCTATCACAAATGATCTCTCTCTCATATCCTTCATTTCAAAGTTTTTCAAAAGAAAATCCTAGTTTTCTACAGTAAATTAAGATCACTACTAATTATAAGTAAGCAAAAGGTTTCAATGCCTTCAACTAGGGCTTTCACTTGGTTTTTCATGAAAGAGAGGTTTCATTTGGTCTTATGATTTGTGTTGTAAGGAATTCCTACAACGAGTTTAAAACATGAATACTTAAACTAGAATTGATCTATCAAATATTAGAGGAATATCAATTACGTTTGATTTGAAACATATTAAAACCATAAGCTTACCCCTTTTTCTTTTTTTTTTTTTTTCTAAACCAAGCCTTATGATTTTGGTAGTTTTTCTAAAAATGTCCATTCCTTTTTACAAAAGTGGCATGTAATATTTTTCTTTTCTTTCTTAGAGGCAAATTGATCAAATTCATCCAGCTTAAATGAGCCTACTAAGACAAATTGGGTGAAAAAAGATTCATTCATATTCATGCCTAAGGCCCTTAATTTTATAGCTAGATTGGTCATTTCAATAATATGTTCATTCATGGTACGAATACCATCAAAATGTATATGGCCAGCTCAGCCATAAATTTTATACCAAGTGATTTGATGTTAGCTGATTGAAAATATGCCTTAATATTCTTAAGATATTCTTTACTATTCTGCATCTCAAGGAGAGATATTTTAATGTTTGAAGCAATGGTCATGTGTATAAATAGGTTTAGTCTCTCGGATCTAAACCATACCACATAAGTGACCCTTTCAGTCTTGCTGCTTTTATCAACAATAGTAGCCGATTCATTAACAATAAGGCATATATCAACGTTTAAAAACTCCCAAACTAAATTGGACTTGCTCATGCCACTCAAAAAAATAATAATAATAATAATAACATCAAATCTGAGGATGTTTGATGTTTGGGAATGAAGTGTTACAGAATTTGGAACTATAATTTCTATTAAATATGCCTAGATATTAATTTCATTTATAACAACACATAAATAATAATTATGCAAGAAAATAATAAACTGTTGACATTTAACTGGGTGATACATTATATAAGAAAAATAAATATGGCATTTGTCATTGTCTTATATTTTCCTAATAAAATAATTTATCATCCCATAACAATTACTCAATTAATATAATTAGATATTTAGATAACCAAATTATGTAACTGAATAAATAATAATTTTTTTAATTATTTATGAGGATTTCTATTAACGTTAGAAACTAAAATCATAAGATCGAAAACATAAGCTTCGATACCACATGTAAGGTCATAATTAAATAACATATAATATTTAATTAAATACACATGATCTTCATTTTCATGATATTCATATATTTTACCTTTAACTTACACAATATAGTTAAGTACACAGACCTTGAGTCATTATTAATAAAAATATGAATGCCGAAATTCATCTAAAAATATTGTTCATGAATCTTCTACTTTAACCAAAAATAAAATCCTTGAAAAATTGGGTTTCTTCCTCTTTTCTATAAACCCTAATGTGTTGTAATTTAATATGTATGAATTGATGAAATTCTCATCCACTATTTACAGGAAGAGAGATGATCTAATCATCTTAATTAGTTCTTTAATCTCTACTGTCCATCAAAAGTAAAATTTAGTTAAAAAATTAACTCACAATCTTTTGTTAATATTAAATTTTTCTAAATAAATCTTTATCAATTTGAATTTTTATATGGACTACTTTATATCTGACTATTCATTTTTTATATCCAACTATCCATATTTTTTTTTTTCCTTGTAGCATGTTCATGATGTGAATTTATATGATCTTATAGATTTTAGTGTATAAATAAGAATAATGAACCTTTCCTTTTTATAGATGATTTCCGGAGATGGTATTTACATGTGATTTACAGACAGGGTCATAGTAATACTAGGTGAAGATTGAACGTTGATAAATGTCTGTACATGATCTAGTAAGAATTCTTATCTTAAAAATCTTATTAGATATTTTATATTTTTAATTAATAATTTCTATAAGTAAGAAGTTGACACTCACTCCTTGAAAGTATTGCTCAATCCCTAATTCATCCCCTTATTATTCATATCTCCGTCCTCTAAGATTTAGAAAGGTTAGAGGGCTGCAATGTGCACTTTAGCACTTGAAAGGTTAAGTATCAACAGTGAATTTTTCTTTCTTTCTTTTTTTTTTTTTTTTTTTTTTTGTAAA
>JAVXUM010145872.1:0-15821 GCA_035590655.1 Pouteria glomerata | reverse complement strand
TTAATTTGTGGATATATATGGTGGAATTAGAATTAATTAAAACTCATCAAACGAAATAAATTATCATAAATTTATAAAACAGAACCAGGGGCCAGTGTGCTACGTACCCATAATTTCAGATTCTCAATGAACCAAAGAAAGCATCGATGGACTACCTTGCTTAAAGGGAGTAATGCAGGGAAACAACAACTTTGGAGTTCCACAGTCATTTTCCATCTTTAGTTGCCTTTTTTTTCTGTGGAAGAGTGTGTCGAACAATCTTTGCTCTTACCAAGACTTAAAGACCAAAACTTGGCTTCATTCAATAGCTAAAGATTGGAAGCCACTTTTACCAAGACTTGAAAAAAGAGAAAAAAAATACTAATTTGCTTGAAAACCTCAGGGAAGGGCGTATCTAAAATCTCCAGGATTGCGTACCAACCAAAATCACTATTGAGGATATTTGACAAGAGAGATGTCGATTAATTGCAATCTTGACCACTGTTTGCTTCCCCCACCGTTTGAATTGAATAAGTAGGTTTCATTTGAAAATTAGTAGCTACTAGTTATTAATTTTTTTTTTTTTTTAAATAATCATATTTATTCTTTTATATTTTAACCTTTTTTAAAACATTTAAGAATAAAAATATCAAATTAATAAAAAGATAAAAAGTTAGTTAATAAAAAGTTATTTTTTTTTCATTTACAGATACAAAAAAAATTAACTTTTTAATAGTTAGGTATTAACTAGTTACAAAAAAAATTAACCTTTTCACTTCCTAAACCAAACCTTAGTCTACGTACATAATACATATGTGTAATGTTATGCAATTGCAGGGTGTTTTGATAAGATATCATTTTTAAATATGATAAAAAAAAAAAAAGTAATTGAATTCATAACAACTGAATAAAAATATAAAATTTTACAAAAATATCAATTTGATTAATAATTTGAATTAATGAATTAAGTACAAGTGGTTCTATTTATGAAAAGAAAAAAACTAATTTAATTTTACCTTATTTGAAGAACAGTTTTCTAACTTTTTAAGAGAGTTTTCCTATTTAAATTATTAAAGAAATATAAATTTTTCTATCTAATCTAAGGTAAGAAATATAATCTAAATTTCAAAACAAAAAACATTACAAATAACTTTGGCTAAAAAAAAAAAAGGCTAAAAGACAACTAGTTAAGTAAACATTTTAAGCTAATCCCAACTAAAAAAAAATTGAAAAGAAACTAATCCAAAATAGAATAAGAAATAACAAAATTGTCCTAAAGGTTCAAATCTTTGGAGTTTCACATGCTGGATAGAAACATGGGTACAATTCTAGTTTGCGCATCTCAAAATTTGGAGTCTGTATCCCATATCACGTGTGGATAGACTCAGGAAAAAACACCAATTTTCATATTAGAAGTGCATTAATTATTTGTTTTTGTCCATCAAAATTAATAAACCTTGCCAAATTTGATGAAATCCCCAATTCAAATTTGATGAAATCCCCCACAATCTTCAAAATTTTTCGTCTCAATTAATCAGATTAAAGCATGTTACTGCATGCTAGAAAAGAAAAATAACAAGTAAAGTTTTTACACAGTAACTAAAATGAACAATTAGAATTATGGCCCAGAAAAGAACAAATCATTTTCTATTAGGAGAACTCAAAGTGAAGCCACCTAAAGTTTGTCCCAATTGCCAGCCAAAAAAAAAAAAACTTAGATAAACACAATAATTATACAGCCCCTTTCAACCTTATAATAGTCACTTGATTCTGCCCATGTCTTATTTTGTTCTGATTGTGCTATGTTATAGCAAAATATGAACATCCATGGCTATAAGCCTACAACCCACAAGCACAGAGTTATAAGCAAGTCCTTGAGTCTCACGAACCAACAGTAAAAGCATTAGATTAAGGGCATTGAGACATGCATGGGTTTTCTAGAAAAAAGCAAAACTGTATCTAGATAACAAGGTCGTTTCTCATATTTCCTCATCAATTCTCAAAGAAACCAAACACGTCACCAACCACATTTCTAAGAAGAAAAAAAATCCACAATTTCTCTGATTACGACCTCCTAAATAACAAGGAACATACCCAGAAATAGATCAATTGGTAACAGAAAAGGCAAAATTACATAAAAACGCAACCATGTTTCAGAATTTAGCATTAAATTAACACAAAAGGCAAACATGTAAAGAGATTATAAACATACCGACGAAGAAAACAGTAGATAGAGAGAATAGGCTATGAGATTTTCCTCAAATCCAGTTGCAGAGTTGGATCGCTACCTTTACAAACGAGACCAGGACTCGTATACTATATATATTTAAGGGATTGGCCAAACTGTTGATGATTTGCCAACATAAACTCTTCAGCAAAGCAACGATGGACAAGAAGGAACCAGAGATAGACGTCTTTGGAAAAGAAAAGAGAAGAAAGTGAGAAATGTTTAATTCCAAATCGGAGAAGGGTTATAACCTAGCATTTACCGACTAGTTAGTTGGCAAAGAGGCTATCTTTTTTTTGGGCAGATTTATTGACTGGGCATCTAGTCGGGAAATAAAAAAATTACCGACTAATTAGTCAAAAAAAAAAAAGGGTAATAAATTTATCACCTTCTCCAACCAATAATTTAGTTGCTAAACATATAAATTTTTTGGCGCAGAAAAATGACGCCTTGGCTTTTACATTATTACAGACTAACTAGTCGCAGAAAAATGGGGAAAATTTACTTGGTCTTTTGCTGACCATAATTTTGGTCAAGAAATATCAATATTTGGTCGACAAAGCTTTATTAGTTCCCAGGAAATTTTATTCTTATTGTCGACTAACTGGTCGGTAAAAACTGTACAATTACCGACCAAAATTGCTTTGGTCGGAAAAGTTGGTCAGCAAAACCGTATTTGCAGATCCCCATACGGGTATTCTTTAATTAATTATCAAAATCAATACTGAACAGGTAGCACCTCTATAGGCGGGTATCACGGAATATGTCAGAGGGTGGTTATATGTGTGATTATAATGTAAACAACTTTGTCCATACATAATCGATCGATTGGTGCTCCTAACCACCCGATCGCTTGGTCAGGTTGGGTTTCCATTTAAATCGACCAAGTACTATTAATCTGTCGTGTGCACCCTATTAGATGCCTCTGATTCCCTTGATCACCAAAGAAAACCGAGAGGAATCAACAGAAAAATCCATATTTAAAGTGCACAGACCATCAGATGCCTCCAATCTGATTGGTCAGATGAGGAGGGCGAGGGAATCTTAGCAATTTCGATTGAAAGACCCCATAACTAAGATGATTGGGATATATTGATTACACTTGAAAAGTGTAATAACAAACTACCATTTATCTTAGAAAATATGCATTCATTTCTTTGATTATACATTATTTTTCTTAAATTTATTACTTATGGTCTATTGTGTACAAAATACAGAAAAGATAAGGAAATTATTGAGATTAATAGCGGAGATGAACCTTAAGAAGCCCCATTGTCCGGACACTTTAAAGCTCTATCTGGACGGCAATAAAGAGGAAGCGCGCTAGAAAATAAGGAAAAAAAATTTTCAAACTCACTAGTTTCTGGACACCCGGTTCATATTGTTAGGATACCAACAACGCAGATGCAATTCTGTTTTCATTTTAGGGTTTAATTTTTTCAGATATAAATAAAGCATATACAGCGCTATTGTAGACGTTTTTCTATAATTCTTTTCCAATTTATTTTTCAATATTCTAGAGCATACGATTAGAGTTTTTATCGATCCGATGAGCAGCTTTATACGTTTTTGAACATAAATTTGGTTTTCGTTCACCCTCAAAGTATAGTATTTTAATTTCCCTAGTTAATAAAGAGTTTATTTTTGTGATTTTTATTGTTTTGTGATTTCATTGATCTATTCTATTTGATTGTTTATTGGCGATGAGAACTTGTTTGATTTTATTGGTTAGAACTTAGGGTTTTGTAAATTTATTTACGTTCAAAGTTACTAGCTTTTCTTCGTGGTGATTTTTGATCTGTTTTATTATCGCTTGTTAATGGGTTGTGAAAACATGTTAGGATAAATTTGTGGTTCTTGATTCAATCACTCAATAAAGGGTGGTTAGTTATAATTATAGGATATGCGTGGACATAGGTTCACATGAACATATATGTTTACTATTTTTAAATATGATTTTATTTATTTCAATAGCATTCGAAAATGAGATTTCTTGACTATATTCTCTGTAATCATCGGTAAGAAATTTTGGTCTTATAGAAACTCTTTTTTACTTATTAGCTAAAAGAATTGGATCTGAAAACTCTAGTTTTATTAAAAGAAAATTTTTCGATCTCATAATCCTTAACGTGAGTATGAGATTCCGTTAGGGAATTAAAGAACTTTGACGAAAATATTTTTCGACTTAATTTTTCTTTATATGAAATCTAGGTTGTGGATAAAAACATATCATATAACAAGGTAACCAAACCACCTATAATTGAAAGATTGAATCAAGACTTGTATTTAGATTGCTCATTTGATAATTAAATTAGTTCTTCAATTGTGCGCTTGCTGTTTTTTCCTTATTCTTGATATTAAATTCGTGCTTGGTTATTAGTTTATTCAAATTTTTATTACTGATAAAAGTTTGCAGTGATTGTAGTTAGAAAAATTGATAACCCTAAACTAAAAATTTCATTATTTTGAACGGTAGTTAGTGAACATAATTCACCTAGGACATCTAGAACCAAAACTTTAGGTTCCTTATGGATTCGACCCTAGGCTTACTAGCTAAAATTATACCGCACACCCTTACACTTAGGGGTTAATTCCAAATGTACATTCTAAAAGCAGTCATGTATATATACATATGTATATGCACACACATTTAATGTTTATGTGACGTGACAGATGCGGTGGTATAATAAAAGAACGCGACCATTTTGCCTCCCTACCATGCGTTGCATTAATGTTGGTTGTGCATATAGAGGTGGTAACGGCAGTTCATGTGAGCCGTTGGATGAAGCTTCTGCTGCCTTCAATCTGAGCCATTAATTTTCAAAATAATAATTAAAAAGTCATGGCCAGCGTCATATAAATACTAAGGTATGGTGTTTTGGGCTTCTTTTACACATTTGAAACTCTCGTGCTGTTAAAAAATCTCCATTACTGTTGGTACTGTTACTCAAGAACTTCCATCGCTTTCAGATTTCTTCTTGTTTCGTTGCTTGACTGGTAAGGGTTCCTAGTTTTACCACCTCTTCTTTGATTTCTTCTCTCAATATACACTCTGGTTCTTAAATCGTTGTGTAAACTTTTACCAAAACTACCGTTCACTTCCTAACCTAGTAGGTTTCATAGAGAACCATAGGTATATCCAATATTTAGTTAGTGGGATAATCTTTATTTTTTATGTTTTCTGGGTTTCTTAACTTTTCATTTATATTACAATGGGTGAACCGGAGACATTCCACACTTCAAGTGATGAAGACTTTGACATGGACGGACTCGTTTTTTATCGTTGTAGGGCACCCAATGTTCCTAGTACTAGTGGGCACCAAATAGTTGATAACGAATGCATTGTTGATCCGTTCGAGGTTGGGGTGGGGGAAAAATGCCACCATGGGTCCACAGTTAGCGAAAAAAATATTCAATTCAAGGTCGAGGGGATTAGGTCCACTATTACATCCAAAAGAATCTTGGATTTAATCACTGAATTCCAGTTCCCCGACGATCTTCATTACCGAGTCCCAGGGCCAAAAGACTCAGCAAGCTTCCCTAGCCCTAAAAAAATTACCGTATATGAGACAGCTCTGATCAGCGGGTTAAGGTTTCCTTTGCTCTTCTTCGTTCATCAAGTCCTTACCCATCCCAAGTTGTCAATAGGCTAGATCGCTCCCAATAGTTAGAGGATTCTGATTAGGTCTTACATATTCTAGTTAGTCGTGACAAAACACGAGCTAACCCCAAGCGAGTTCCTGTCTTTCTACAAAGTCACTAAATGGGGCTTGGGCTGGTGGTATTTCTCGACCAGAAAACCAAAATTCAATTTCGTCACCCACTTACCTACTTCCAATAAAGAATGGAATGACAAATATTTCTTTATCTATGGGTCATCTTGGGAGTTCTAGCCCTGGTAGACCAACACAGAAAATGATGTACGAGTTCCTCGAGTCTTGGTTTAACCACCTTTACAGGATGTGTGAGCTTTTTACTTTTTCCCTTTTAATCTCTTAAATTTCCTATAGGTCAACATATTTTAATCCATTTCCTTGGTGATTTTGTTCAGCTCGGAAACCACTAGTCCTCTCTACTAACAAAAAAGATCACTTTCACAGAACGAAGAAAAATGAACTTCATGAAGCGAAGTACTTGATCAAGGTAAAGAATCTAACCTTCATCCTGCTCAGTCCCAAGCCTACAAGTAAGGCCCTCGCAATTGAACGTGAGTAGAGTGAGTTTTTAGTATTTCACTTATTATACTTTGCATCGTGATTTTTTTCTGACTTTATCTTTTACCTTTGTAATAGATAATGGTGTCTCGACTAAGCAGATTGACCGATCCAAATAGTTAATCGACCAATCTGCCCAGCTAACCAACTGAGATATTGAAAAAATATTCGACATTACTTACTTAGAGATGGTGGGCCAAGACTCCTAGAAGTCCCCTTAAGGGCCAGCTACCAAAAAGGCTTGCATTTCTAGAGCCAAGGCCACTCCACCCATCATTCAATAGAAAGAAGTTCTTGCTGCACCACAGTCACAATAGGTGGCCCAGTTCCCTTCTCCCCTACCCAATGTTTTTGAAACTAGCTCTGGCAATCGAAAGGGTCTTCCTGCCAACCTCTTTTGTCAAGCAGTACTACAGTTTGGCATAAAATGTTAGCCACCATAGCAGACAAAGATATATCTTCTTTTCGTGGCATGCAGAGCATGGAAATGGCACATGACATTAACCACATTTTTAAAATACAATTCTTTTTCCCTCTCCTTCTTCTTCTTTGTTTTTCTCTTCTTTCTTCTTTTTTTTTTTTTTTTTTTAAAAAAAGAAAAATTAATCTATGTCTTCTTTCTATTGTAGACCATGTTGAAATCATACGCTCTACTCAGGAGGTTGGCCAACACTGAAAAAGTCCCTACTAAATAAACGTAACATATTGGAGAAAATGTTGATTGACTCACAGCGGTAAAAGACAATGAGGCCATCATTAAGGTGTAAAAAAGAGGAGGTCATTAAACATGAGAAAATAACGATCGAGAAGAACAAAGCCTTGAAAACTAAGCGAGCGACCATCTGAAAGTAGCTTGAATCGGCCAAGGCAGCTGAGGAAGCCGCAAACCGCGAGAGTGTTGAACTAAATGAACAACTTCTTAATGCCGAGGCCTCTGCGACTGAAACTACAAGGTTTCTGATGATTTTCAAGTTGTGCTAATTCTAGTCTTCCTTGAAGGATTTGAGCATGCTCGGAAGAAATTTGCGACCGCCATCCCTGACTTGGATTTTTCACAAATTAAACCTGGCAGCAACTTCACTAAAAAAGGATAACAAAATAAGAAGTCCATAGAGGATAAAGGAGCTAAAAAGCACTCCAAAGATCCTGCTGAAGGCACTAGAGCACCCAAGAGTCCACTAGAGCTAACATTGATCCCGAAGTTGGTGGTGTTTAAGGCTTCGAAAGCGGTGATGGTGATAATGCGGAGGATAAGAATATTTCTAATGCCCCTTGAACACTCTTTCTTGATTCTTTATTTTTCTACTCTTCTTGTACTTTTCATTTTGTAATTTTGAAACTTACATATTGTACATATAATTTTTGTAATGAAAATTTTTCTTTTCCATATTCTCTAACTATTTATGATGCTATTATCATACTTTTTAAGTTTATTACTAAAATGTGGATGGACTTATGTTAATTTCTCAATTTCATTGTTGAAATGTGGATGAACCTATGTCTTTAAACAGTAGTTGAAGATCTCAAAAGATCAAAAAATATCTTTTTTTACCTCTACGACTTCATTTGTTCTATTAGAGTTCAATAAATTTTTCATTTTATCTTATCTTATGAATTGAGTAAGGTTGTTGCTCTTTTCAGTCACTTGAATTGATCAAGAGTTTCTTGTCATTCTGCCATGTCGATTGGACTTATCACCTTCCAGTGTCGACCTCGTGAGCATTCTTCACCCTACATGGCCATGTAAGCCAAATAGGTTCTTCATGCTACTTGGTCATATGAATTGAGCAGCTAGACTTTGCCATTTCTTAGTGTTTGCCTAGTCAGCCATTTTCGTTCTACTCAACCTCGTTATTTGTACTGTTCGATCTCGTAAACCGAGCAAGTAAATGTGCCATCTTTTGGCACTAGCCTCATGAGTCATCTTCACGCTGTTTAGCCACGTGAGCCGAGTAGGATCTTCACACTACTCGGTCACATGAACCGAGCAGGTAAAATTATAGTAGAGCCCACATGATAGAGGTTTTTTGAGACCTATCCAAATGATGAATATTATTAATAATGAATGTAAGGTTAAAACAACAAAATTACAATCTTGAATTTAAACTTCAAGCATAATATTTTCTCATATGCTCTTCATACCAAGGGTGAGATAGTTCTTTACCACCGAGTGTCTTTAGTCTGTAGGTTTCTTTTCTCATATAACCTAGTACTTTATAGGGTCCTTCCTAGTTTGGCCTCAGTTTCTCTTTCTATGGATTCCTTGTAGACTAATTGACTATTTTCAATACCAAATTCCCAGCAGCAAATTCTCTTCGGCAAGCCCTTGAGTTATGATATTAACGCTTACTTTGCTGATAGGATGCCATTTTGATTGCAGCTTGCAGTTATTTTTCTTCCAGTAAGTTAATCATTTTGTTCATCATCTCGTGATTATGCTCTAGGTCAAAATTTAATGCTCTGGGGCTAGGAAGTCAGATCCCTATAGGGATCACTGCCTCTATACTGTTCGTGAAGGAAAAGGGAGTTTGTTCTATTGTCATTCTTTTCGTTGTTCTATAGGCTCACAAAATGTTGGAAAGTTCATCTATCTTGAGTCTTTTTACCTTGTCCAACTTCATTTTAATGATCTTGAAAAGAGATTGAGTAGTGACTTCAACCTGATCGTTAACTTGGGAGTGTTTAGGGGGCGAGTAGTGATGACTAATTTCCAATTCCTTGCACAACCTGTTGAATTGTCTTTCCTCGAATTACTTGCCATTATCTGTGATTACCACATTTGGAATGCCAAACTGACACACAATGTTTTGTGATAGGAACATCCTCATGTTCTGTTATGTAATGCTCAGAGGGTCTCAGCTTCTACCCATTTTGTGAAGTAGTCAATGGCTACTACAGTGAACTTTCTTTGTCTCTTTCTTTATAGTGGCCCAATAATGTTAATACCCCATTATACAAATGGTTAGAGACTCTGGATCAACATCAGCTTCTGAGCTAGTTATCTCAGGATGTTAGAAAATCTCTGACACTTATCATATTTTTTGACAAACGCCTTAGCATGTACCTCTATAGTTGGCCAATAGTAACTAGCTCTCAAGATTATACTAGCTAAAGCTCTACTTCTCGAGTAATTACCACAGACCCCTTCATAGATTTTCCTCATTACATACTCAATTTTTGGTCATTCAGGCAATGAAGTAGGACAGAACTGTATCTTCTTCTGTAAATAATTCCATCCATTATCAAGTATCTACTTGCTCAATATTGGGTTCTTCGGGCTTTATTTTGGTTAATCAGTAGAATTTCATCTTTCAGATAAGCTCTGATCAGTTTAGCCCATCTAGCATCATCCTCCACTTGGTTAACTTCTGGATCTGGATGCTCGAGAAATCTAGTATCTTGATTGACACATCTGAGTTATCCTTCCTAGAAGATGCAATTCTGGCTAATCGGTTAACTTGCTTATTATGTAGTCTCAGAATCTATTAAAGCTAAAACCTTGAAAATCTTCTGGATAGACTCCTTGCCGTTGACAGTATCCAGTCATGTGTTCTTCTATTAGTTCATAGTCTTCTTGCATTTGCTCCACAACTAATTGAAAATTACTGTAGACCTTTATCTTATCTATCATCATTCTTTGAGCCATCTAGAGACTGGCCTCATATTTGGCTTTATTGTTGGAAGCAGGGGACTTAAAACGAAGTGTATATTTGAATTCGTGGCCATTAAAGGAAATGAAAATAACACCATTGCTACTTGAATTCTGAGTGAAGAAACCATCAATATATAGAGTCTAGATCTTATTAGTATTAGTATCTTCCTCTTCAGATTGGTTTGTTGGGTGGGTCCTAAATTTAGCTATGAAATATACCATAACATGTCCCTTTATTGCCAATATGGGTCCATATGGAGTGTCAAACTAACTTAGCTCTATGGTTCATTTCATCAACCATCTCAAAGCCTCAGGTTTGTGTAGAATATTCTTCAGAGATTGGTTTTTGAGGACCACAATCGTGTGAGCTTGGAAATTGGCTCTCAATCTCCATGAGTTCCATTTTCAAATAACACTATTCTGCCCCCTTAGGGCCTTGCTCGTGTAGTAAACTGACTTTTGAACTCCATCTTCCTTTTTCATAAGTACAAAACTCACATCCATGGTTGAACCAGAGAGATATAAGTATAACTCTTTCCCTGGGATAGTCCGGCTGAGCAATAACACGAATCTCAGGTACTGCTTTAATTGTTGAAAGGCTTCATCATGTTTTGCTATCTACTCGAATGCCTTCCTGTACACTCTAAAGAAGGGGTGTCATTTGTCTATTGCTCAAGAAATAAACTTGTTCAAATTTTCCACCCTTCCACCTAACTTCTGTACTTTTATTATTCATCAAAGCTACATTTCTATTATAGATTTAACGTTCTCTGGATTGGCCTCTATTTCTTGACTAGAGACCATAAAGCTGAGGAATTTGTTAGATGTAACCCAAACACACACCTAGCTAGGTTGAGCTTTATCCCATGCTTCATCAAAATATCGAAGTTTTTTGTAAATAAGTAATATGAGAACTGGCCTTCTTACTTTTTACCAGTATATCATCTACATATACCTCACCATTCCTTCCAATTTGACCCCCAAACATCCTGGTCATTAGCCTCTGGTAGGTTGTCCTCGGATTCTTCAAATTAAAGGGCATAACATTATAACAGTATAGCCCTTGATAGGTGATGAATGTTGTATGCTCTGATCTTGCTTGGCCATCTTTATTTGATTGCATCTCGAGATGCATCTATAAAGGATAGCAACTTATCACCTACTATGGAATCAATTAGTAGATCGATGGCCAGTAAAGGAAAACTATCCTTTAAACAAACTTTATTGAGATCGATGAAATCCACACACATCAACCACTTGTCGTTCAACTTATTCACCATTACTACATTTGACAACCAAGTGAGGTAGTGGACTTCCTGAATGAATTTTACCGTTATTAACTTATCAACTTACTGTACAATTGCTTCATTGCATTTAATACAAAAAATTCTCCTCTTCTACTTTATTCGTCTAGTTGTTGGAAAATTATTTAGGTGGTAAGCCACCATACTTATGCTTTATTCCTGAAATGTCTTGGTAGGACCAAGCGAAGACATCCGTATTACTCAACAAAAAATTCTTTATTTCATGCTTTAGAGGCTCAAGGTTTTTTTAGCCTATTTTGACTATCCTCCCCTGATTGGGTAAACCGATAACAAAGTTTTTTAGCTCACCCTTGGGATATCGTCTTTTTATTTTCTCTTCATCTCAGACCTGTAGCCCGTCAATCACCAAAGCATCTTTCATCATGTCCTCTTTTAAGGAAGACATATGGCGTTCTCAAACCATCTTCTAATCGTCCTTGACATATCTAACTCCATCTTCAATCAAGAGCTTGACACGACGATGGTAAATGGATGTGATCACTCAGAACTAGTTGAGAACTATCCTTTCCAAGATTACGTTGTACACCGACGGATAATCCACAACCAAAAAGTTGATCATCTTCGTTGCCTAATGTGGTTTGTCTCTGGGAGTCACCGGCAATGTAATCGAATCAAGTGGAGTAACTCGGTCCCTAGTGAAACCAATAATGTAGGAGGAAATAGGATACAACTTCTCCCGACCAATCTTCATCTCTTTGAATGTCTCTACTTTAAGATATCTACTGAACTTCCATTGTTGACTAGGATCCTCCTGGTGATAATCGTTGAAATGACTAGGGGGTCGTCATAAGATTAACATACCTCATCTACTTCTTTTTATATGAAACAGATCGATCGAGATTTTGCCTAGTCTTTGTCGTCAATCAGTCAATCATCAACACCGCTCTAGGCCTGTTCAACTCTTGAGGATTTTCTTCTCGATGTAAAATCTCCTGAGGTCACCCTTATCTTTCCAATCGGATGTTAGTTTTACCTTGCTAGGTTGGAGCTTCTTTCGTCGGGGCTCCTCTTCCTCAGCATCTATCGATTGGGGTGTTCTGCATTTGGGTCTCTTGTTGTCCCAACCAACAACAAATTGACCTAACCTTACCTAGCAGATTAATTCCCCCACCTGCCTCTTGGGGTCACAACAATCGTCTGTGTTATGATCATGGTCTCAATGCAATCTGTAGTACTTCACTCGAGACTTTTTATCCAATAGGATCTTCAACCTCCTCTGTAGCCAACATAAGACGAGATCATTCTGTTTTTCAAAAAATACATTCTCTAACCTTGTGTTCAGAGGGGTGAAGTCACGTCGATTATCGAACTTCCTCAACCTTCGATTAAGTTGATTGTCATATCTCCAGCTCTTGGAGTCTTTATGATCCTGGGCATTATCAGACCCAACTTGTCTCTTCTTCTTAGCCTTGGAGCTTCTTGCCCTATCAGATTCATTTTTTGCCTTCATAGCATACTCGATGTTATGTATTTTTAAGCTCGAAACATGAGCTCAGCCATATTAATCAATAGCTTCTTTACCAATAAAGCCATGAACCTGGGTAATTTCAAATTGCTCATGAAAACAGTCATGACCACCTTGTCATCAGCTTCATTCACCTCCGGGATTTTACTATTGAGCTTTCCCACATAATCTCTCAGAGACTCATCCTTTCCCTACCTAATTATGAAGAGGTTCGTGGTAGGCCCTCTTTGTCTTTACCCCCTAATGAAATGGTTGAAAAGGAGCTTACTCAACTTAGAAAAGTTAGTAATGGTACCTGCCTTGATTTTGGAGGATCACAAGTAGCCGAGTCCCTTAAGTGTTGTAGGAAAGACTCGACACATGATCTCATCCGGGTAGGCGTGGATGGGCATTAATGTCTTGAACATCTCCAAATGGTCCAATGGATCCTACAACCCATTAAACGAATCCAACGTTGGCCTTTTGAACTTCAGTGAGAGGGGACAGGCCATCACTATTGTAGCAAACAGAGAATCTGTGTTGCTAAGTAGATCTTCTAGCACGTTTGGTGCTTTAACCACCGCCAAAACACTTTATATTTGAGCCTGTATAGCTCTGAGTTGTTCCTCCCATGGATTATTTAGAACATCCTTCACGCTAGTTACCTCTACCCTTGAGGCCTTTAGGTGACCACGAGCAGGGATTGCAGCTCTTGCCGTCATTTATTTTCTCCTTGACTCTTCTAGCAATCTGTTAGGAACATCGTTTTCTTTAACTATGCCTGCTCCATGTACTGGTTATCCCGCATCAAAACCAGCCTTAACCCATATTAGGACCTATTCATTTCCTCCTTCATTGAGTTCTATAACTCTTTTATTGTGTGCTTTGTTCACCGGTGGATCTACTGAGAGTGGAACCAAAGCAGGGGGTACAGTATTCACTTGTTGGAGTAATATCTGGGTCTGAGCCATCAATTTCTGCATAACAGACATTATTACCTGTATTTGCCTCTTCATGGTATTAAGTCTCCCATTATTTTGGTTTCCATTTCTACTATAAGTTGAGATTGTGACTGAGTATTTGTGCTAGATCTGGTTAGGACCACAAAATTAGTGAGAAGAATCATACCTATAGATGACGCCAACTGATAACTCAATGAACTAGGAGTACTTTAGATGATCCAAGCCAACTCCAGATAACTGTCTAAACACCGATGCGGTGCTTGCCAAAGAACATCTGATACTTGAGTTAGTAAGAGAGTTTAAGAGTATATTTTGGTAGAGAAACAGCAAGATAGAAAGTGCTTTGTACCTGGGCATCAGAGGTGATAATATCTATAGAGATAAATAAGACCTAAATGAATGCTATGGATAGGAGTCACACTGAATCAAGCTTCTTTTCCAATCAAATCATGCCACGTATATTTACAAATCCCTATGCGGATATTTCTTGATTAGTTATCAAAACCGTTAGTAAACAGGCAGCACCCCTATAGGCAGGTATCACAGAATATGTCAAAGAGTGGTTATACGTGTGACTATGACATAAGTGACCTTGTCCATACATAATCAATCAGTTAGTGTTCACGACTACCCGATCGCTCAATCGAGTCGGGTTTCTATGAAGATCGATTGGGGTACTATTGATTGGTCAGGTGCATTCTATCAAGTTGCAGGTTAAATTTGCCTTCAGTTTTTATTTATTTATTTATTTTTTTTTTAGTGAAAAACCATTTCCATTTCATGTTTCATCCTCTAAAACTATTTTCAAAATTCTTATTAAAAAATATCTAAGAAAAAAAGTGCATGATATATTATAATAACAGACTTGATACAGTTCAAATTAGACAAACACTAATTTTCTGTTTGTTGAAAATTAAGACTCAAATAAGTATAAAGCATTTGTTGGCCAAATATATAAGAGAACTATTCTTTGAATCTCAAAATATCAATATGCAATTTTCCAAAATTCTAGAGAATATTAGTGTTACAACTAGACACACACGTGGTGCATAGCCTTTTATTGCGACTAAAGTGCCCGTGATTGCCCAATATGTGAGCACATGTGATTTATGAATTTTGAATAGGGCCATGATGCAAATGTTCGAAGCTGTCATCTAACAATTTCAAAATAGGTGTGTCACGCCCCGAGTCTAGGGACCCAGGGGGTGAGTGTAAAACATGCATATCATGTAAACCAAGTCATCGGATCAGAGCAAACGCATCGGTCACGCAATGGACCCACAACATTCTATCGACTATATAATGGCCTAAAAACTAGTCGATTGTGTACCTAATAAAGTCCCTGTGCAAGGTATATATCATCCATACATTCCCATTCAAGATCATACTTCCATTTCATATGAGCTAATGGAAATATGAAACCATTTACTATATATAACTCCCCACAAGTTTGTACAAATCAAGGCCCTATGGCCATTACAAGATCAAAAGAAAACAAAAGAAAGTATATACATGCCAATGTTTTCCTCAAAATACATTTACAATGTGTAACTAGCTCCGCTTTTGCAAAATATGTGCGTGCATCTCCTCGGGGTCCAACCTACACGTCCTATGTAGGTCCTGCAGGGAAATCTGTAGGGACGTGAGCACGGACGGCGTGTGCCCACAATATACTCCCCATAATATAAAAAGAATGCATAGAGAAGTCATAATGCAATGCCATAATATGATTCAACATTTAAAGCATGAAAGCATATAACTCATGACTCACAGTATAAGCAAGTTTCATAAGCCAATCCTCACATCAAAGTGCATAATCATCTATTCTTATTTAAACTATTATCTTGTTCATTTGTGTATTCATCACCCATCAAATAATCACACATCATTAGGGATTGGGTCTGTTCCGACGTCCTTGTTCCGGGCGACACCGCGGCCCCCAGCGTGCTTTAGGGTGGCAACCCAGGATGACGCTACGCCCGTGTGTATGCCTAAGCCAATACACTGCCCTCATTTCG
>JAVXUM010145850.1:0-15826 GCA_035590655.1 Pouteria glomerata | reverse complement strand
CGGGCGTAGCGTCGCCCTGGGCTGCCACCCTAAAGCACGCCGGGGGCCGCGACGTCGCCCGTAACAAGGACGTCGGATTGGTACCTAAACCCCGATGAAGTGTGAATGTGTGATGTGAAATGTATTAAACCAAGAAACCAAATAATGGTTTGAATGAGACTAAATGGCAATGTACCTTTGATATCTCTATATGAGGTAAAAGAAGATAGGAAATTTGTTACCCCTTTACGTAATCTGACGAAACCAACAGTGGAACCACCCTTACACCCTTAACTTCAACATGTTCTGGAGAAATTCAAAATGGACTGGCCAAACAATTAGGACTTCCACCTAAATACTTGCATGACCACAAAATTCCTTTGAGAAGTGAAAAACCAGTGTCGGTTAAGCCTTATCAATATCCTTATTTCCAAAAATCAGAAATTAAAAAAGTTATGGTAGAATTATTACAATCAAAGTCATTTGGCTAACCCCGCGGTGTAGCCCAGTGGTAAGAAGGACACTCGCTAAAACCGTAAACCCGGGATGGCGAGGGTTCAAATCGCGCTGGGAGTGCCGTGACTGATCTGGGGAAAGTCTTAGGTCGGACCGCTTTCTCTCCAATTTACCTATCAGCTACATGTACCGTTGAGATCTGCAATAAATCGGTGTGGGTTTCAGGTCACCAAAAGGTCATTACAAGTTTTTGGTAATGCCATTCTGCCTTACCAATGCTCCTTTCAATTTCTTATGAATAAGGTATTAAAGAAGTATTTAAGAAATTTTGTTCTTATATTTTTTGATGATATCCTCATTTATAAAAAAATCTTAGACTTATCATTTCAGGCATTTAGAGAGCGTCTTTTCTATACTGCAAGCACATAATTTATTTTTCAAAATAGAAAAAAGTCAAATCGGCCAAAGGGAACTTAAGTACCTTGATCATGTGATACCTAATGAAAGGGTTGTAATAGATCCTGAGAAAATTATAGCTATCAAGAGACTCTTGCAAGCTCTGTGGGAATTTTTAGGCTTGTGTGGATATTATCTAAAATTCATTAAAATTCCAGTAAAATAACTAATCCGTTAACAAAAATGCTAAGAAAGGAAGCTTACAATTGATTTCCAACAGCAGAAAAAACATTTGCACAGTTGAAGAAGAGATAACCTGTGCCCTGGCCCTAGCTTTACCAGAATTCTCCAAAAGCTTCATCATCGAGTATGATGCTTCAGGATTTGGCGTTGGAGCAGTGTTAATGCAAGAGAGACCAATTGTATTTTACAGTTATGCTCTACGAGGAAGACACATTTTTCTATCCATGTATGAGAAGGAAATTTTAGCTTTACTTCTGGCAGTCCAAAAATGGAGACCATACCTTCTTGGACAACAATTCTTAGTACGAATAGACCAACAAAGTTTGAAGCACCTCTAGTCTTAACGAATCATTACTATTGTACAACAAAAATGGTTGTTTAAGTTGATGGGATTTGACTTCATCATTAAGTACAAAAAGGGTAGAGAAAATGTAGCCACCATCACTTTATCTAGAAGAGGAAAAATGACGACCTCACGGTCTAGCTCATGTGGTCAAGAGAGCTCCCAGCCATAAACTTGGAGGGAGTTCGAATCCCATTTGAAGCACCGTGAAAGAGCCTAAGTCAGCTCCGGTTTACTTATCGGCTAAACGGTCCGTTAAGGACTGTGATAAACCGGTAGGGTTTTGGGTCACCAAAAAAAAAAAAAAGAGAGGAAAAATGAGACAAAGAAGCTAAAATATTTTCCATTTCTCAACAAATTCTAGATCAAATAAAGGTAATTAAGGAGGAAACAAGTTTAAATCCTTTGTTGTAATGGCTAGTAAGTGGGATGTTTAATCGAAAAACTCTAGAGTCTTGGAGATTTCAAGATGATGTTCCTTTTTTCAAAAAGTGAATATATTTTTCCGAAGAATCCAATTTAATCAAGGACATTATTTCTTAGTTCCATAACAGCACTCATAAAGGTTTCAACAGAACTTTCTATCACGTTTGGTCTAATTTTTACTGGAAGGGCTTGAGAAACATAATTTGAGAGTTCATTCAGAAATGTGGTGTATGTCAAAGGTACAAAAGTGAGCTCAGTACTCCAGCTGGACTTCTCCAAGCACTATCCATTCTGAGTAGAATTTGGAAAGACATTTCGATGGATTTTATCGAAGGTCTTCCAAATTCTAGAGGTAAGACTATTATATTTGTGGTTATTGATCGACTTTCGAAATATGCCCATTTTATTGCCCTTTCACATCCATAGTTTTCTTTGAAAATATTTTTTGGTTACATGAGCTACCTAAGTCAATTTTTTGTGACAAGGATCCAACTTTTACTAACATGTTTTGGAAGGAACCTTTTAGATTGAACGAAACTAATTTAAGTTTAGTTCATCATACTATCCACAAACTGATGGTCAAGCAAAGTGGCAAATAGAACTTAATGTATTTAAGGTGTTTTACTAGTTCTCAACCTAAAATGTGGGCTAAGTGGCTAACCTGGGCAGAGTACTGTTATAATACTAGTGTCCACTCAACTATTGGAAGGACACATTTCGAGGTAGTGTAAAGAACACCACCTCCTTTGTTGACTTATGTTCCAAGAATTACTATGTTGCAACTATGGACAAAGAATTAATGGAAACAAATGCAATATTTAAGGAAACTAAAGAATAGGTGAAGCAAGCATAAAATAGAATGAAACAAGTGTATGATGGAAAGCATCAAGAAATAGCACTTATGGTTGGTGATATGGTATGTCTGAAGTTGTAGCCCTATCGACAACTCTATCAGAATTTGAAACTTTCAGCTAAATGCTATGGTCACTTCTCGATCTTATAGAAGATTTAGGACGTTACCTATCAGTTAGAATTGCCGACGGTTGGCATATACACCCGGTATCTCATGTACCTTTATTTAAGAAGCATATTAGAGCCAAGGTGGTTGTTCAGTTAGAATTAGCAATCATGAATGCAATGAGTGAAGTTTTGATTCCTAAACCACTTGTTATCTTAGGAAATCAAATAAGGAAAAGGAAAAGAGAAGTTCTAATACATTGGTAGGGATTAGCTCCACCAGAAGCTACTTGGGAAGAGTTTGACTACATCAATGAGCAATTTCCAGAAGCCACTTTTAAGGACAAAAGCAAATTTTAAGAGAGAGGGAATGATATGCCAACGAAGCTTTTCCAATAAATTAGAAGATTTGAATAAGTCTTTGGTTTTTAATTTTTTTGGTAGGTAAAAAAAAAAAGTTGGTAGGTCTTTGTTTTTTAATTTGAAAAAGTCAAGTACTTTTATATGTTTCTAGATTTGTTGCTTAGTTTCTATGATAAGTTGTTGCTATTTATTTGCTAGTTGTTACTTCTACAATCTTTATTCAAAGGATAGAAACAAATGCAAAAAATAATCTCAAATTTTCTCAACCAACATAGATACATTAGACTCCAATATCCTTAATCGAACCAAACTTCTTATCTTGCTTATTTTATTTAAGCAAAATAGATTCAAAGAAAAATAAGGAATACATACTAAAAAGGGCTAGCTATAAATGGCTATCAATCATCTTAATCCAACTTAGTTCATCTTTGCGTTGGTGTTGGAGTTGGAGTTAGAGCCTTTTCTCACTTTTCATTCCTATCACTTAAGGATTGTAACACTAGATATAATATATGAATACTTTTCCTTCTATCACTTAAGGATTGTAACATTAGATACAATATATGAATACAGAAACACGATTAATACCCAAAAAAAATAAAATGAAATTAGTGAGAGAAAATAGAAATGCTCCAAGTCACGCATACATTAATTCAAAATCAATATGATTTGGTTTGATTCATTAAGGTAAATTAACTATTTAATATGTTCATTAAATTTTAAAATGAATATAAACATGAATCGATATGAAATGTGAAGCTTGACTTGAAATTGTCAACATCCTTTAGTACGTTGTTTTATGGTGCAGACACTGTAATTTTGTCCCCTTACTTAATACTTTCAATATTTAATGATTTTAATTGAAGATACTCCATTGATTAAGTTTTCTTAATCATAGGATATGTCAAAGGACCAGAACTCAACAAAGAGATAACAATTAGCAAAATGACAACTGTACCCTTGAAGTTAAAGAGAAGTTGAGCTGAAGAACCAAATTAAGGTAGAAGGCCACCAGATAGCATAAATGTGGTTTAGATACCCAACTAAGGATCCTTTCATTAATAAAGCATCCAGAGTTTAAAGTCAAGGATAGAAATAAAAAAAAAAATGACCTCTACCGAAGCACTTGAAAGACGGTATCAACTGGAAGGCTCAGATCAAGCTTAAAAAATACGAAAAGATACATAACATTTCGAGACATGCTAGAAAACATAGAACATAGCTCAAAATAGTTAAAATACTGCTCCAATGGTCATCCAGACCCCGCCTACTCAAAATGGCTTTTACCTATGAGAAGGAAGCTACTAGCACACCAAACCTAATTTGAACCTTCAAATGAAGTCATAAGATCCTAAATTGCACCAAAATGTCGAGGGTTCATTCTCTGAGGTAATGATATAGCTAAACCAACTAAAGTTAAACCTTAGGGGGTCCCTTCAAAGCCTTGACTCAAAATTCATTAATATTTTATAAACTCATAAAAGTGTCCTGGAGTCCTACCAATAGCATTTTTGGGTTCCTCAAGCCAAAAAATAGTAGAAAAAACCACCTCGGTGGTGCCTTAAGGGTCAAGAAAAGGAATTAGGTGGCCCCTCCTTCTTTCATCCCATTTCAAAGCAGTAGTTTTCAAATAAAGGGAAATTCTAATTGAACCAAAATTTGATCTAATTTGTTTAATTTTCTTTAAAAAGTTCCCGAGAGGTCTTTGGAGCTCCAAAAAACTACCCAGATCTTTTTAAAACAGCTCGAGCCTCTCAAGGCAGAACCTAAACCTGAAAAACATGGCCTAAGCTGAGGGCTATAGGCCAAATAACCATTTTCCCATGCTTAGCCACCATTTAACTTGCCGACCTTGGTTTGCAAAATGTTAACCTGTTTTGCAATCGTGCTTGCTTAAGGCAATGAGCGAACTTGTTTGCCTGTTTCTACGAGAAAAAAAGAATAAAAAAATGACCTTTGCAAGGGTTTTTGCCTGTTGAGCCAAGCAAAGATGTTTGCCCAAGGACACGGGTAGTTCTTTCTGCCTAATTGGCCTGGTAGAAGTTTTATTTTGGGTCAAAAAATTATAAATAAGGATCTTACCCTCCTCATTTTTCATTCATTCAATACAGGATGCATTTAGAACTCTAAAGCCAGGCCAACTCCAAAGTTTCTCTCTCTAGAAAAAACTAGTGTCGATAAAATTTTTCTCTTCAAAAAGATTTTTATTTTATTTTTTAGTTTAATTCATTTGCATGATTAGAGTATAATAATTTTAATTTTTGTAAATAGAAATACTTTGTCAATGAAAGATATTCGGATCATAACTTAAGTTCGGGCTAAATCAAACACATGATATTGACTAAATTTATCGGAGAGAATTTTGTAAAATTCCAAATATCATTTACATGACATACTCACCTTGTACTACCATGTCATGCCATGTCATAACATCACATTACCCTGCTAAACCCTACTAAACAGCATATTTACCATGTTTTGCCATGTTCACATGCTACCTAAACATGTTATTATCTTATTGCACTATGTTATCATGCCATATCATCATCTTATACCACGCTAACATGTCTCCTCATCATCAAATATCATGGTATAGCATACCAAGACATCATTTATCATGTTAGAACATGTTATGACATGCGTACATTATGTTTTAACATGCCTATATATGATTTGACATGCTAAAACACATTTAGATAATCAAACACACACCTACTAGTGTTGACACAGACTTAAAAGACAAATGCTTACCAATTTAGAGCATTTATCTAAGCGAGTGAAGCTTCAGAGACTCAAAATAACTTAGGATTGACTAGGCTGACGATTTTTAAGTCATAAACTCCCTTAGACATATTTGATATACATTCTTAAACTATCATATATGATAGAATATAAACTGTTGTTACATTTAACATATGATAGAATATAAACTATTGTTACATTTAACATTCCCATGACATACCTAATTGTATCAACTGTATCTCTTAGCATTCTAGGCACATAGACTTGATCATCACCATTAGAAGTTAAGCTCTACATCAGAGCTAAAACTCCTTTCGTAAATGATACTCACTCACATGCGCGATGGTGCATTCTTGAAGTAAGGCTCCATTTCCACAATTGCGTGTAAAGCACTAGCTATCTCTTCCCTTTGAACTAAACTCCCCAATGAAGTGAAGCTTTTTCTCCAGTAATGTGCCAAGCGATAACTATTCCTTCTCGTGTGGAGCAAGACTCCTTTTCTCCAGTTATACGCAAGGCATTAACTACTTCTTTTCTTATCTAGAGTAAGGACCCATTCTCTAGTTATGTGCCAAGCGCTAACCATCTCTTAGCCTCTAGAGTAAGGCTCTTTTCCCCAATTACACATAAAGCACTAACTGTTCTTTTACTCTAGAGTAAGGCTCTTTTTTCGAGTTAAAGACAAGGTGCTGACTGACTTTAATAATCTAGAGTGAAGCTCTTTTCTTGAGTTATGTAACATAAGATTAATGTGAAGCAGCCTCGCTCCTAATATGGGATAAGGGAATGAAAGAGCCTAGCTCTGGGTAAAATTAGGATTAATCATTTTTACTATGGCCTCAAAATCTTGTACCTATAGTGCAACCTTAACATGGAACAGTATTAGACATGCACATTATAGACAACACTGGCACAAGCTGATATGGTTCTCAAGAAACATCCTAAAGCACAATTTTATAATGTGGCTTGCAATCAGGAATTGGATGAATACCAAGGACAAATTGCTAAAATAGGGATTATGAATGAAACGAAGTGCAGCTTATGCTCTGAAGTAGAAGAAGACCTAAACCATCTTTCCTTTAAGTTCAGATTCTCGAACGCTCTCAAGGATGAGGTATGTAACTTAAGCTTGATCTCTAAAGCTCATCAGAACTGGCCTAAAGAAGTTCGGTGGACGATTGGCAAATTTAGTCGTAAAAATTTCTTAAGCTACATCAAGAAGCTTGCTTGGAATGCACTGGTCTACCATATTTAGAGAAAGAGGAACAGCAGTATTCTTAAAGGACTTTCTTCCACTAAGGATAGGATTATCCAACCTATTAAAGAGGAGATCAGATGGAAGGCATCCCAATCTTTTGAAGTTAAATGTTCAAATGCTAACTTACGGATATGTACAAATTGAGAGCTTATAATTAATAAATAATTAAAGTCCATTAAAAAGAGGGTATGCCTCTATACTTTATGTATTTTCCCATATTATCCAAAATTTGAACTACCCAAAAAAAAAAAAAACATTAGTCCTATATACCAATCTTATCGGTCATTCTCTCATATACTTAGCTTACTCTGGCAAATGATGAGACTTACTATACCTAAGGCCAATCAATTTACTATCCATGGCATTCTAATCATGCTTGCATCCAATCATTTACATATTTCCGTATCACATCTATGTAAGGTGCAAACCTGATTTAGAGCTACATTGACCTAATCCTTTCATAAGGTATATAAGCACCTCAAGTAGATAGCTTGAGTGTAGTCATTATGGTCTTCATAAATCATATGCACGAGGTGCCAACTTAGACTTAGAGTGAGGCTCTTATATTTGCATACCAGTCCATTTAACACTCAAACATATAGTTCGGACAACTTTAGATCTGAACTACGTTGACCTGATCCCTTCACAGGGTATGTTGGCAACTTAAGCACATAGCTTGAGTCTAGTCACCTCAATTTGCATAAACCATCTGTAATAGCCACAATTTAATTTTAGCAATTTATATATTATTTTAGGCCAATACAATATTTAAATTAAGTTTGAGTTGATTTATTTTATTTTCTTGAACTAAGTTTAGCTTGAGGTGATATTGAGTTGGACAAACTGGGCTAAGGGCCCAACTTTTTATTTCTTTCTTCTTTTCTCATTTTTTCTTTTCTTTCCAACAGTTCCAACAAGCATAGAGAAGACAAATAAAGGAGAAAAAATAGAGAGATAAGAGAAAAAGAAAAGAGAACAAGCTTCGAGAAGGAAGATTGATAGATTGAGGAGAGAACTCGATGCCATGATCATCGTGGTGACGTTTGTTTCGCATGAATTGGCTCGAAGTCGGAGAAATTAAGCTTAAAAGTTTGGAAATCAAATCAATTTCCTTTGTTTTTCTTTATTTTTCTTTAGATTCGAGGTAGGTATGACTTATATTCGTGTTCCAGATGTTATTAAGATGATTTTGATATATATATGCTTGATTTGGTTAAATGTGAAGAGATTTATGTATATATACGTATATGTGATTGTGTATATATATATGCATATATACGTAAAGATCTCGTATATTCTTAAGTTATTTCTTAGTTAAATGTTATAAAGATGTGATTTAATTTTTTAAATGTTTCTATATGAATAATTGCTAAGATTGTGGCTTGATTGATTGATTTGAGAATGAATTTGGGCTTAGATTTCATTGAGGATGAAACCTGAACTCGACATAGACTTCTACGATCCAAACTGGCCGTGGGGTGCTCAGACCGTGTGTGGTCTAGACCGATTATAGAGTGGTCTGGACCACAGTGTGTTGTTTTTTTTCTTTTAAATGGTTCCAAATGGATTTCTAAATGTATGTTTCATGCCTAAACTTGTCTATTAATGATTTTTAATGGTAAAATGGATCCCAAATCATCTTCAAGCTTAATGAGAATGTATTTTTATATTTAGATGATGTTCATTTACATGATTGAGTATTTGTTTTTTTTTTTGGTAATTAGGTGTAATTTGGATTAATGGGAAATAATGTATAAGATCTTAGGGGCATACCCCCGCATAGCAAAAGTATTTACATAAGATCTTCCAGTTGTTACAAATACTAGCATGCTCAGTATTAGTTCCAATGACAGAAGTTTAGAAAGCTTAATTCTAATTACATAGCTTATATCTTGAATGAAGGCATTAATTGAAGAAGAAATCCCTTTGAAGATCCAGGCATTCCTTTCTTGCCAAATGTGGTAAACTAGAGCCTCCCATGCAAGTTTTTGCACAATAGCTACTAAATGCTACCCATTAAATTTACTCGTGGGCTAAAATACTTTATTCTTCCAAGGTTGCTGGGCTCTGATGATATGACATTTGCTAAGCACCAATTCTCTTAACTCAGCCGAGAAGGGGCATTGGAAAAATAGGTGATCCATGGTCTCCAACGCTTGACTACATAAAACACAATTTGAGTCCATATTCATTCCCCAAGAAAGCATCTTATCTTTAGTGTTTAGCCTTTCTTTTATTGCCAACCACAATATAAAAGCATGCCGAGGCATACGATTTGAGAACCATAGCAAGTGATGCCATGTTACCTTAGGGGATTTAGCCCAAATTGAATTCCAGGTTGAAGCTATTGCATAAACTTCATTTTTGGAAGCTAGCCAAATAAACTTATCCTCCTCTTATGAATTAGGCAAGTAGCTTGGTGGATGCTCAAGTATAACCTCTCTAAGTTCCCAAGTACATAGGTAGGGCTATTTCTACTGCTTGCCATTTACCACATGTGAGACTTTTGGAGCTCTTGGAAGGTCAGCATCATAGGCTATCTGGGGACCATATTTAGAATGATTGAGTATATCATATGCATGGGATTAGGGTTGTATCATTCAATTTAATATAGGATTATTGATTAACCGAGGCTGGCATTTTGATGTGATTGACGTCCCGAGGCACGAGTTATATATATGAACAGGATCCGTGATTATGAGAAAATGATAAAATTTAGATTTTGAAAATATTAGATAATCCCCAATCAACATATATATGACTAGAGTTTAGTCATATGGAGTTAAGATGTTAATATTGGGATTATATGATTATGAGATTTCTCCAAACTACAATCAGACCCTGCTTGAGCTAAGCAAATGCCTAACTAAAAGTGTAACTCGGCTCTTTAGTAGAAGAGTCAAGGGTTGTAACTTGATACTCCTGAGTCTTACACCTATAAAAGTGTAACTTGGTTCCCTATACATGATATATTGAGACATACATTTGTCATAAGCGTTAAAAGCGATGTGGTTGGTGACCAGTGTGCTTTGCTAAATGTCACTCGTATAAAGATAAGGTTGGGGGTAGTTGGAGGTTAGAGAATTACATTGGCCATTGTATTGCATGACATATGCATTATTATGTTATGTCTTTGTGGAGATTGTTGTGATTATCATGATATGTTAATTATGTTCACTCGTGTACACTAGCATAGTCTTACCTACTAGACAAGTTTGTTCATTACCCCTATATTTTAGGTGATCTAACGAGGTAAGGAAATGATCACCTAGAGCTAAGTTGACTGATAGATTGACGTAGAGCATGTTTTTGATTTTATTAAATTATTGTACTTTATTTGTGGGACCCAGGTTATGGGGGTCCCATATTTATGATATTCTAGACTGTATAATGATGATATTTGTTTGGCTATGTAAACCTTAGATGATGTCATCGGGATGTGACCTTATTTATGTTCATGATGTTATTTTGTTTAATTAATATAGGAATGAAGGACGATATAGATACTCTAAATTATGACTTGACCTTAACACAGGTTTTTATTTAATTTTTTTAGTTTCCCCATTCTCATGTCGTCTATCTCAGACAATTATGTTAGGGGCATGATAGATTGGTATCAGAGTTCTAGGTTGTGATTATTTTTAAGTCTTAGGTACTGAGGCCTAGTCACTTTCGTTAAGATAAATTTTTTATCGCATTATAATAATGATTTTAGATCTAATGGTGGTTGTATTTTGTAGAATTGTTGGATGTAGATGAGGCAGAAACCAAGTGGTCAAACTAGTAGTCAAAATCTCAATGCCCTAGGTGAAGGGCAAAGAGGTTTTCATGAGATACCATTAGTAGATGGTAGGTTCCCACAGCCAACTTATGAATAGATGATGTAATTTATGGCAGCTCAGTGGGCCGAAATGCAAAGATTGGGTGGACCAGCTACAGTACTTCCCCCAGTTCAAGCGGCTACTCCTGCATCGAAAGATACTCCTATTATGAAAATAATTAGTCAATTTAAGAAACACAATCCACCTACGTTTAATTGGGAAGACAAGCCAATGGAAACTAAGAGATGGTTAGAAGAAATCTCTGAAATGATGGAGACCCTAGGAGTTCAAGAAGATGACGTCAAAATTAATGTGGCAACACGTCGATTTTAGGGAAGTGCTGTGTATTTAGTGTAGCTTTTATCGAGAAACAGTAAATATCCATACTTTGACTTGGGATAATTTAAATGAGAATCTTTTGAAAGATTTGTTGCTTCAGTGATTAGGGTAATGAAAGTTCAAAAATTTTTAGCTTTGAAACATGAAAACATGACAGTTTAGGAAGATGAAAGGAAATTTATAAAACTGGCAAGGTTTGTGCCACAGTATTTCCCTGATGAAATAGCCAAGGTAAAGAAATTTGAGTGGGAATTGAGTTCTCATATCAGGAGGCGGGTTATTGGGCTAAGACTTCCAACTTATTCTGGTATAATGGTGGCAGCTTACGCAGTGGAGAAGGATGATATTAATTTCAGGTTTAAGACTAAGGGAGGTCAAGGATAAGGTTCAGTGCAAGAATATAATTCTAGTTCTAGTTCTAGATAAAGAAAATTAAAGGAGAAAGCTAGGAGTTCCAAAAGGAGATTTCAGTGATAGTAAGAGTTTCCTTATCAGAGAATTAACTCTAGTTCGGCTTTTGGTTAAGGGTCGTCAGGTGGCCAACGACGACAATAGTTTTAGTCCCCATAGAGAAGGAGATATCAAGGCCACTTTAGGCAGAGGTTGTGCTATAGATGTCACCAACCAGGACATGTAGTTAAATTGTTTATTTGGAAAAATGTCTCAGGAAAATGTTGAGCCAGCTACTCAACAAACAGGTTCTTTCCAAACATAACAATTTCTTATGATGCTTGCACCACCTGTGCAGCAAATTTAGTAGTTTCAACAGCCACATGGTGGCGACAGTGGTGAACGAGAAATAGGTAAAAGTGATGGCAGTTTCAACAGACAAAGAATTCAGGGGCGTGCCTATATAGTTGTACAGCAGGAATAAACACCAAACGTTTCAATGATACGCAATATATTTCTTTTGTTTAGTACTTGGGTGCATATTTTATTTGATAGTGGTCCATCGCATTCATTGATCTCGCATGCATGTGTAAAGACTTTGGGTTTGACTCCAGAGAGGCTAGAAGAGCTTATATATGTGGATTCTCTGATAGGTAGTAGTTTATCAGTGAATTGAATTTGTAGAGATTGTTTTCTAAAGTTGGGTAAAGTTCAGTTGTGGATTGATTTAAAGGTTTTGAAGATGAAGGAGATTGACGTGATTTTGGAAATGGATTAGTTATCTACTTATCGGGTGACGATTGATTGTTATCATAAGTTAGTGATGGTTGTTTTATCTTACAGCATTGTGGTTATGATTCAGGGTGAGATAATAGTAGTGTTGCCTACTCCATTACTTAACATGAGGTATTGTCACACCCCGGATCCAGGGATCTGAGGGGTGAGTGAGAAACACGCATTATATAAAAAATATGATTAAAGCATCAGAGCAACGCGGCAGTTACGCAATGGACCCACAAAACCTCTCCTATTATATAAGGGCCTAAACCTGTCAATGTATAAACCTGTGACATTCTAACATACTCATAATCTCACACTGCCCAACACTTATGCAGCAGATCTATATTTCGTATACTAACACACACAAGACCATACATGTATATCCATAATAGCTAATATAAGTACATGCGAATAAATAAAGTACTGCAATCCACTTAACATTACATAACCTGGCCTTAAGGCCATTACATTTCCAAAACCAAAATAAAAATAAATGAAATTACAACTTCTCGTCACAGTACATCCATTAAAATGCAACAGATACACTAGCCAAGACTCCGAGATGTCAAGTATGTCCCCTAACTCCATGGCACACCTAGTTTTCCTGTGTGGGTCCTGCAATGATATCTATAAGAATGTGAGCACGGACGGCATGTACTCACACTACTCATCATAATATAAATATGATACAAGTGATGAACATGTATAATATGCAAAGAACACTTACAAAAGAATAATTCAATCAATCAAAGTGCACAAGGTATTAACAACATACACACAACATCATCTAGATTCTTACTTTCACGATTATTCAACATTTGATTCTTTCACACAATCATCGGGGATTGGGTACCTAATGAATCGTACTTTAGGATCGAAATCTAGGGCGACGATACACCACAACGAATCGGGATACATAACTTAATCGTTCTTTAAGATCGTGGTCCAGGATGACGATACGCCATAGTACATGACTAATTTTGTACGCTACTAACCTACTAGCATGAAAACCAACCCTGCGCAGGTTCTGGAACTCTCAACCCGAGGGTATCTCCAGACCCTTCCTATTTTCCGTACCCCACTACCCCTGACCATACAAGCACGTTATTCATTTCTTTTCTGTTAATGAAAGTTCATTACGTTAGATTACATACAAGGCATACATCAACCGCATTGACTCAAACTGCCCCATAAGTGTATCGGATAAGCTTATAACACTATGCCCCTTTAACCACACATTTTCCATCTCATCTAGTTCACTTTAAGCATAAAAAAAAAATTAGATTTGGCAAAGAGGTAAATCGTAGAATGTTTTCAACGTTTTAGGTCCGTTTTCGCTCATGTCAAGTGGTTATCACACATAGCAATGTCACAACATAACGTCATTCGAACCAAGCAATTTCCACCTTAAATACATCACTTTAAACATGATAAAATGCTGATTTAAAATAAGGGAAAAGTGCAGAAAAATTTAGATTACATACATGTTTTGGTGCTCACTTGAAAGTGCCCGAAAAGTGTAAATCGTGAGTGCAACAACTACCCTATTTCTATACTTATTTCCATAAGATTTCTAGGGTTAAATGGGCCTTTAAAACTGTTTTCTAACCTCAGAAAATCCAGCGTTTTACTTAAGGTCTAATGAGGTTAAATTCAAGGTATTTAGAGCACTAAAACAACATATTTCCAAACATACAAATCAACCCTCTCCAAGAACCCTCATGCATCCAAAACATTATCCAACCACCATAAATCATCAAAACAACTTCAAACGACCATAATCCATCCAAATAACCTTATATTAACATAAATCATGCAAACAACTTCATCCAACCCTAGGTTGGCCAATTTTGCATCCAACATGTCCAAAGTCAAAATTTTACATCTCTTGCAATCAAATATACATTAAAGTGAGTAGATGAAGTTCCCTACCTCAAACTTAGCCAAAAACCACAAGAACTTCAAGAGCAAGCTAGTAGGTCTTCTAGTGCTCAAGTTGTTGATTTCAAGCCTTTTTTCCCACCTCCTTTCTTTTTGAATTAAATTCACCACAACCCCTAAAATAAATTCAAGTTTCTCATTTTAATTTCTCAAGAACTTCATCTAGTTCTTTACAAAAAAACCATGTTTAAGAGAGGGAAGAAGAGCCAGCAAAAATCATGAAAAATATCACGCCCCGGATCCGAGGAACCGAGGTGTGAGTGATACACATGCACAACATGGATAACCCGGTCATATATTTTAAAACAGTCTAATCGTCTTTCCTAAATATAGTAAAGGTACATCCGTGGGCCTTAAGGCCATTATATATCCAAGATCAAAACTATTCAATAATCCTGTCTTTACAACATTTTTCCCTTTCATACGTTTCATTTACAACACATCAAAATTATGTAAGCCTGGAGCCATGCTTGATGCATCTCCTATCCTTATCTCTGGCCTTTAGCTAATTCTCCTGGGTGGGTCCTGCATTGACATCTGTAGGGGCGTGAGCACTAAACCACGCGTGCCCACGAAATCTCCCAATAACACATATATATATGCATGGCAATGCAGAGGAACACAAGGGAAAACAAACCAATAGTGTATAACAATAAGTACACAGTATAATATCTGCATTCAGTGTCATATGTGCTCGTTTAATAAGATGCGTTTCATATATCGTTCTTTCAGACATTTCATGTACCATTCTTTATCACATTGGTATTGGCACTTCCCATGTGTAGTAAGAATAAACATCACAACATGCAGATTTGAAGATCATGTCACCTTGTTGATGCACATTTTCTACGATTGAATGACGACAATGGGAAATGAAACAAGATGGTGAAGTAAACCAAACAAAGAAGGAATAGGTAAAAATTTCAAGGAACCGTCCAGACCCTCCCCTGCCACAGTCCTGACGGCTGAGAAGGGGTTTTCAAAATTTGCCTGACCGTCCGGACCCTCCTCTGCCACAGTCTGGACGGTCGAGAGTTGGGTTCCTAGTCTGACAGTTGACTGTACGGACCCTCCTAACCCCGTCCGAATGGTAAGTCCTAACAGCCCATAACACCCTTAAACCTAGTGCCTCGGTTCATGATGCAACGGTGTCTTACAACCTAGAGTTTTATCACTCCCAAACAACCTTCAACAACGTAACCTAACCATGCCAAGCCTTCTTTTTAGTTCCCTCCATTTACTATTTCTTTCAAGATCACCCTTGTATATCCAATTAAGGAAAGAAGGACATAAAAGCATTCCCCTACTAATTCTAACCCTTTCCTGACACAACTACTATGAACATGCTTTCCATATAAGTAAAGAAGGGGAAGGAAGAGAGTTCCTACTTTT
>JAVXUM010145839.1:0-15833 GCA_035590655.1 Pouteria glomerata | reverse complement strand
GGTTGTAAAGCATTTTTCTAATAAAAATCATCAAGAACTGATAATTGAAAAGGCCAACAAACTCCCATATATCTAAGCTAGCTCATGTTATAAATCATAACAAATCTTTAAAAAATTCAAATTTTTTACACATTTCATGAGTTAGAAGTTACAATTTTTATTTGTTTATATTATTTTTTTTTTTCACACCAAACACGATCTTGTCACAAATATAAAATGAGTATTGTTATACGGATAGTTGAGATTGTCTAATCTCAGTCGATGGAGCTCATGATAAACTATGTAGCTATTTCATAAGCATTTAACTCCTATTATGCCAAAAAACAACTTAATAATGAGTTAAGTCTAATTAATCAAATCACATGAAGGTCCATTCATCATTATCACTGCTATAGACTCCGCCGCACTGGTCGTAGAAGCACGGTCGTCCGGACGGCTTCAAAATCTCTCCGCCGAATTTGGAAGCAACAAGCAGCTGATCGAGTCCAAGCCACTGGTCGAGTTCATCTTTCGGGTGATCAGTGAATGAATCCTGGGAAGAAGATTCAATCCCCGTAAAGCCCAAACTACATTCTAGACCGTTAAAGGGTGTATTTGCGAATGTGTTGTTGATCGAGGATTGAACATTCACCATGTTCTCTTTGCTGGTGTTGGTAAAATTACTGATTGTCGATGTTTCACTTTCTTGCTTGCGGTTGTTAGGCTTTACGATGCATCGAAGTATCTGTTCAAGATCCCCATCGTTGCTTGAATTCTGTATCTGAGTCCACACGTCAGTGGAAGGCGGTGATTGGGGTTTAGAGAAGTTCTTCTTCCTGAAAAGTCGACAAACAACCCAGCCTTCCTCTCCCTTTGGCTCTTCTGAATTACCCGCCTGGATGTACACGCATAGTGAAGAAATAGTTTGGTATTGGAGTGAAACACACTTAATTATAAGTACTCCAAATTAGTTATTGTGTTGTATAAAGATTAGACATCATCATAAAATTGCTTTATTTCAATTAACAAAACCGAAGATGGCTTACGTTGGCATTTCCGGAATCACCATCTAGCCGATATTCATACATAATCCAATCGGATTTTTGTCCACGAGGCGCTCGTCCGATGTAGAAGACTAGAGTCTTTCGCATTCCAATTCTCCCGGCGTTGTTGTTTACAACTTTATCCCGACCAGTGGCTTTCCAGAAACCAGCCTCCGTCGAACGATTTGTCCGAGTACTTGTGGGGTATTTCTTGTCTTTCTGGTTGAAGAAATACCAATCGTTTTGTGGCGTCGAACCTGTTTTGCACTTCTCTACAAGCATTTGAAAATTCAAATTAGATATATATACCGTGGTAAATCAATTTATCATACAGTTTCTGAAACTAATATGTATATATATATATGTAGAGGCGTCCGACGTTCAAGATTATAGCTAGCAGTGGCAAAACTATAATTTTGATAAATTTGAAAAAAGAATGTGGACAAAATTATAAAAATAATAGAATAAGAGAGAAACTTTTACGTACAAAAGTATTTTAGTGTAGTTTTTCGGACTAACAAGGAAATCTCCCACTAGGGGTCCTTTGAAAATTCAATTTTGTTTTTCATTTTTTCTCAGAATTAGTAGTTGAAAATTTTGATGTATTTAGTAAAATGAATAATAATTTTTAGTTGTTTAATAAAATTTTTAATAATTTTTTATATTTTTGATAAAAATTAAGGTATTGAGCAATTTATTATTGCTGAGTAAAAATAAAATAAAATTTAATATTTTACCAAACATTTAAATCCTAAAAATTAGTAAATTTGGGTCAAAAATTACTTCTCCAAACAGTACCTAGCCTCCATTCGGTTTGTCCTTGCTCATCTTTTGCCCTCCCATAGTTTTTCGGTGAAAAAACCAAAATGCTTCTGTGTTTTATAGAATCATTAATTTTTCAAACTTCTTCTCTCTGGTCTTTCCATTTGAGCGTAGACTCTCTCTCTCCTCAACAGCAAAAGACATCACTTCTTTCTCACTCCCAACTCCGATGTCGTCGCTATCCTTTTATCTAGTGATAGTGGTCAAATGCTACCCTTCTAGCACCGGTGCCCTCTCTTTCCACTTGATCAAAATAACTTTGAACTTGTGTTTGAATTATATGTGTGTGTATAGAAGTATACATACATATAGAGAGAGGAAATCGAAGACCAAGGTCAGGGTGCTTCATTGCTTACCTTGGATATCCCATGGTTCAAGCTTATTGAGATCAACGTATGGAATTACATCAAGGTCTATTTTCTCTCGTGCCACTTGCTTCCTCAAATAGTACTGAAGAAGCTCCTCTTCCGTCGGATGGAATCGAAAACCCGGAGGTACCTGCGATTGACCGTTAACGGATAGGTTCATGGTTCGTTTTAAGGTTTGATTGATTGAGGAAGTACAAGGGCCTTCTTTGTAAATTAATTTAAGCAATCGAGAAAAGAGGAACGAAATGCCAACACTAGCAAGTTTTTCAGCTTCCAGCGGTCGCAGTGACTTGGTGATTTATGTGGAAGTAATTTTTCATCGTGCTTAAGCATCTATATATATATATATATATATGTATGTATAGGATGGATGCACGTAAGGTCAACATGATCAACTAATTTTATTGGAAGTAAAATTTTTATAAAAATAATATAATTTTTGAGATATTTTTATATTTTTATTCTTATAAAATATATCTTTTAAAATAGGTTATCCCTATATCTCAAATAATTTATAAATTTTATCTCCATTAAAAATAAAAATTTTATAAAAAGTAATATAATTTTTAGAATATTTTTTAAAATATAACGTTCTTATATATTAAATAATTTATGAATTTTATTTTTATTTTTAAATTAAATATATTATTTTTACTTATTAATTTAATATTAGTATGACAAAATCTTAAATTCGTCACTGTATATATATAATTTAGTAATCCTCGTGTGTAATGCTGGAACAGTAGTAGCCAATGGACAAAGAAACAGGAAACAAAAAAAAAAAAAAAGTGAAAAGTTGGGCCCAGAAGTTGCTTGTCATATATGGCGGTTAGGGAAAAACTTGCCATAATGTGACTTTCCACCTGAGAATCACTTTGAAAGGTACCCCTTAAACCATTCAAATCTGAAAATTACTCTCTCTCTCTCATGGTTCACACCACTCTATTACTCGTACAGCTACCTGAAAATAAAATAAAATAAAATAAAAAGGAAGGCAGCGAAGACTTTTTGTCACCTAATTTCACTTATCATCGCCGCCAGGGAAGAAATTCGTGCTACATGTTATCCGGTTTATAAGTAATGTTGGTACATTATCCATTTTTTTTTTTTAATTTCAGTGATGTACGTATTTTTTATTTCAGTGATATACGTACACTCTTTCACTGTTATTTTTTAGACAGTGTACCCATCCACCATCTCAAATTTTTGATTTATTATTTGATAAGAATGAGAGTTAATTCTATTGAAATAAATATTTATTGGAGTTTGTATAAACCAACAAATAAGTAAATATACGAACGCAATTAACACACCTAAAAATTATAGTTTTAAAAAAAATTAAAATTTAGTGAAAAAATCATATAAGATGAAAAAATTACTAAAAAAATAAAAATTAACTCTTTTATATCCAAACTAAGCCTAAATGTAAAAAGAAAAAGAAAAATCAAAGGAGAAAAAAAATCAAGGGCAACCATGCCACTTCCTAAGATTACTCTTTCTGTTTACCATTCCTAATACTATAACGAGTTGTTGTTATCTTTTTTTTTTAATTTATTTTAAGTAAAAACATTATATACTCGAAAATATAACTAAAATAATGCCACAATAAAAATGTTAATTTTAAAGTATATTTATTTTTTGGGTTTAATATTTTTAAGCAATAAGCTTGCATGTATTTTAATCATTTATTCCGATTATTTCTCTTATTGAATTATATACTTTTTCTAAGATATTTGGTATTTGATTATATATATATATATATCTTACACAAGTTTGGGTGACAAAATATGTTACACTGTACTTGGTATCACAGATTTACTAAGGGAGAAGAAAAAATAAAAAAGGAATAGATTCAAAATTATTTCTTCTTATTTAATTGGTTGAAGTAGCAACGAAAGGAGGATATATAAAATTTAAAGAAGGAAAGCATAAAAACTAAATTAAAAGATAGTATATTAAGAAATTTCTTTTATCCTATATTTTCTAATCTAACCAAATAGAAAAATACATTTAGAATTTTTTATTTTTTTATTCATCATATTTACTTTTCATTTCTTTTCTTTTTTTTTCTATTTTTTTTTCCCTTTGACTGCTTTTCTGGTCTAGTCAAATAGTAATTAAATTCATATGAAACCAATGATATCACCAGTCATTTTTCTTTTATAGTTGCATGTAATATTTGTAATGGCAAAATAATTTAATTATCCCGTAAAGGAATCTGAACTATAGAATAGATTCAGCTCCAGCTACATATTGATTAAATTAGATAAAATCTTTAATTATTTAAGAATATTCTCTCACCAATCATAAGAAAGTCAATGTCAAAGATCTGCCCTGCAGGGCTCTGCACAATCATTGAGATTGTAAGGAACGGACCAGTGATTTACAGTGTATTAAATAAATTAAAAATTAACAAAGTCTTAATTTAATTTTTAGATGATAATATTGAGAGTATTTTAATTAATAAAATTTTAGATTTATTTTATAATAATTACTGACTCGAGTCTCTTTAGGGTAACTTGCTGGTCGGAACATTAAAAAAAAAAAAAGATTAAATGATAATTATTTTTACTAAATTCTATCGACAATTATCTTGTTGATTGTGATAAATATATATATATATATATATGAACACTAAAAGAAAAAAATTAAATGACAACTGTTTTTATTAAACTCCATCTCCAACCGTCTTGCTGGTTGTGATAAATATATACATATATGCACCATATTTTCCAACAGTAACTAAATATATCTAAATTATAAGAAGATCACAGCTACATACAGTGAGATATGAATAGAGTAATTTAAGGGATATAATCTAGGATTATAGATCAAGTTTATTTTTGTTTGTTAGTCCCATGCTTTGCTCCTATTAACTGTTATAATTAGTTTTATAGATACCAATAAAACCGAAATATAAGAAATAATAAACTATATATGAAGAGTTTCAGAAGAAAAAAAAAAAAAACAATATCTGAAGGATTTCTGTTCCCATCTTTCAAACTATTGTCGGCTAGCTAGTTATATATTCATATATAAAGGGTGTTTGAAAGAAAAAAAAAATTGACAAAAAATATCATAAAAGTATAAATGATTTGATATAAAGGTGATATGTAGTAAAATTTAATTAAAAAATACAAAAAATAATTAAAATTTAAAAAGTTTGGTAAAATTTGAAATACCAAACAAGGCCATATTCTTATATGGATACTTGTACAAACAAGAAGAAATTGTAGGCAAGAGAAAGATTCAGTGGTCACTAATTCAAGCCTCTTCAAAGCCATTAGAGAGTTTACCAGGTCGTTAATTTCAGGGTACCCAGAGAATAGTCGAGGCGTGCGCAAACTGATCTGGACATGCTGAGTTATAAAAAAAAAATATAAGTAAGAGAAAGAGTTAAAGCTAATTAATCAAAAATTATTATTTGCATCAATAAAAGATGACTTTTTTTTTTTGTTAGTTTTAAGCACATATATAGCTATATAAAATTAAAAAAAATTGGGACGGAAATGGAGAAGTCAATTAATAATATCATAACGCAATTATATTAACGATTTCACTTCACACATGAAAATATATGCATTCCCTTCTAGTGTGTAAAGTGCGCCCACAGATGCTTACGTTTCATAAGTAAGGGGGAAAAAAGAAATATATCTGCTGCAATGTTTTTAGCGTGTCCGTACAATAGTTGAGTATAATGTCGCTGTCTATGTATGCATGGGAACAACTGCAAATGATGCCAATTAAGAGGTGATTGATTAATTAAAACTTAATCAAAATGTATAAAAAAGAATATAAAAATCTAATATAAGAATAATATATAATAAAATTTAATTAAAAATATAAAAAATATATAAAAATAATAAATTTTAATTAATTTACACCAACCATACACTCCTTAAATTTAAATGTCTACTCATGGCCGTTGCGTTTTGAAATCCTACTCCTAATAATAATTTTTGTAGTACAATCAAATCTTGTCAATTGAAACTGATATATATCATGTCCATTTCACTTGTGGCTGAAGTTGAGTTTATTTATGTACTTTACCTACCATTATTTAACTTCATTATATCCCCACGTTCGCAGTAGTTATTATTGAGTTGCAGTTGTCAACTAATATCAGTACAATCTGTGGAATTTGTGGAGGGAAATAGGGTTGCGTATCTATTTATTCATATAAGGTCCTGTTTGGTTGATTAATAATTATTAAAATTTAATTATTTTTTATATTCCTTTTAATTAAATTTTAATACATATTATTTTTTTGTCAAATTAATTGTATTTTTATGATATTTTTTATTAAATTTTTTTTTCTAAACAAAGTCTTAATAAATAAGTATTTTTTTTAGTGTTTTATTTCTTAAGGCACCATTTATTTCAGTAAAAATGGGAAAGATAAATAAGAAAAAAAGATTATTAACGCTTCCCTTGATTTGATTGAAAAGATAAATAATAGGGTGAGAATTAAAAAAAGAAAGAGAGAGTAAAAATAGAGGTAGCGCCTATCATTTTTTTTTATCCTCCCGTTTTAAGACAAATATAGATAGAAAAGAAGGAGAAAGAGATAGAGACTGAGAGAGAAAGAGAAAAATGAGACAATGATTTCAAAAAGTGAGACTCATTTTTTTTAAATAATTTTTAATTTAAAAATAAATAATATATACACATACAAATATAGATATATTTTTTTTTATCTTTTCTCTTATTTTTTCAATCAACTAAACACATTTTTTTTTTTATTTTCTTCTCCTTCTTTTACCTTCCCTCCTCTCACTTCTCTTCCATAACAAACATACTGTAAATCAATCTATAAAGAAGTGATATAGATGCAGAAAAGAAGCAGAAAGGTGCTTGGTTCGAAGGGTCAACTAACCTTTGGCAGCATTCTAATTTAACGTTGCAGTTCAATAATTCATATGAATAGAACTTTCAAGAATTTGCATTCTTTAAAATGGTATTTTAATAATTTTCTTCTTTATTGTTTTTCATAAAAATAAAAAATATATTTAAAAACCTTAAAAAAATTAATTTTCCTTATTGGCTATAATCGAAACCCTCCTAATGTCTATAATCAAAACATGGAGGCAACAGCGGAGGCATGAATTGACTGTGGTAGGGTATAGTTCAGGTAAAATTTTGATATAAAATTTTTTTAATAGTAATATTTTAATTTAGTTATTTATAGTTTGGGTCATATTCAGTCCATACTTTAAATAAATTTTAAATTTTAACTTAATTATTTACCATCTAAATAATATTTAATTCATAATTTAGATATATTTTTCAAATATAAAATACTTAATGACCCTAAAAGTTCAAAAATAATAAAAAAATCAAGATAAAAATCAATGGTATATAAGTTTGGATAAAACTTATAACTATTGGGTAAACTTTTTAATTTTTTACTTTTTAATCTTCTCCAGTAAGTCAAATTTTTTTCTTTTTCATAGAATTTTCAGATCGAAGGAACTACTGGAGAGCAACCGTAAGTCTGCGACAGTTAAGTTTGTCTTGTCTTCTCCTTTTATTTTTGTTTTTTATTTTTATTTTTATGGATGCCCTACCAGTGTTTAGTCAAATTACAACTCAGAAGTGAGGGTATTTGTTGTATGGCCCTCCTAACACTGGGAAATCAAGCCTGATTTCTGCCATTGCTCTAATTCTATTCTCTAAAACATCAAAGGGTGCAACTTCAATAACGTGCGTTGCTTTTGCCTTTTGTTTATTATTTTATGTATGTTTGAATCTTATTATATATGCTTAAACTTTATTATTTTTTTATACTTTTTTTATGTATTTAAATTGAATATTATATAGTTAAGTTAATAAATTTACATATTTAGATTGATAATTATTAATGATGAAAAAAAAAATTATCAGTAATCTGGGGTAAAAAAAAATCTTACCTCCGCCGTTGCATGGGGAATTTTATGCATCCGTTTGTGTGAACTTGAGTCCCTCCAGTTACATGGGATTCTATCTCTTGCACAGTTTTGGACACTCTCCACAGCAGCAAGGGCTTCAACCATTTATGTTTCTTCTTCCTCCTTTTTTCTTCTTTTTTTTTTTTTTTCCCAATTCTTTATGGTTTGCATGTTTCTCATGTGTAAAAAATTATTTGATTATACTCCAATTTCTTTGTAGGTATCGGATGTAGACCGTTAAACTTACACGCCAATGTGTTGTATTCTGAAACGTTAGGTAGCAATTGTTTTATTTACTTACTCCTTTCTTTTTTTCCATTTCTTTTTTACAGCTTCAAAATTTAATTAGTGCAAGCTGTTGAAAAGTGGTCATTCCATCATTAGTTTATCAAAATTAATTTTTAGTTTTTCAAGCAGCAGATTACACCAACTAGCAAGAAATACGCGTAATATATTTCATTAAATCGATCACAATCTATAATCACATGAGTATTTTAATTTATGTAAATTTAGACGTCAGTTACGGTGTCAAAGTTTAAAGATAGAATAAATAATTTTAAATTCTTAAAAATGTAAAAAAGCTATGTATTCGTTGGATATGCTTGCAAGATGATAGTGGAGAAATGCTGTGATCACTGCTAGATGCAAAAAAGAACTTCATTACTCACGAAATTTTCTTGAAACACATTCAGAGAGAATAATTGAAACTTAAGAAATCTAATTTTTTTTTTCACACTTAGCAAGTAAGGCTTTATCTACATCATGTGTTGGTGATTTAAATGATTTTAGATCTCGCTCATTGCAGATTTGGTTGGCTGTGAATTCAACACAAGGTCTTGGATTTAGTTTGATCTTCAAAAATTTTTAGATTGTCTTTTGTTTGGTTTGGTATATCGAGGGTTCTAGCAGAAAATCAACAATACAAGTTCTTGAATTTGAAATAATTTAGAGGTTAAACATTTGTAGCCAAGATTGAGTTATAATAAAAAAAAAACAAATTCATTTTTTTTTCTAATTTGTGCTTTTTTTTGTTTAAAAATGTTGTCTCTCTTTATTTTTACTTTATTAATATTTAATTATAATTAATTATGGGGTTATTTATTTAAAATATCTAGTAAATCGTATTTTCTTTTTCACTAATCATGCCATTTTCATTAGTCCCAAAATTAAGTATATGTAAAAGGAGAACAATGGTTTTCTTGGCAAGTTAAATTTTGCAAACAAATTAGCTCCCCGATTAATCATACCAAATAAAATTAGAAACAAGACATGCCAATGATTAGCAGCCAAAGAGATTATTACATATGTATATATAGGATTTATTACCATGTTTTACTGTTATTTTGGCATGCGTAATTGTCAAAAAGTTTAATTATATCATAAAAATTTGGCCTCATGATCTCTTAAATTTGAAGAAGCTAGGAAGATTCAACAAAGAAATTTTCACGTGTTTGTTGCAGATAGCGTCACGCTGTCGATGAATTCTTTTGTGCTTTTGCATGGTTCTGATTTCTTAGTTTGTTTGACCTTTCAGTATTCCCTCTACGGTTCCCTAAGTGATGAAAAATGATATAATTATGCAATTTTTCTTGGTAATATATTATATATGAAAAGAAATTGACAGTTCCCTTAGTCACTATACTTCACATTTTCATTACTTAATCAACTCGATATCTATACTTTTTTGCGAGTATTGAAAATAATTATAATCACACTCATTATGGATAAAAGAAATTTATATAATAAAATAAAACAATTTTTAAAATTATCTCGCCTATAAATTAAGATTCAAATATTAAAATTGAATTTTATTCTTTAACGATTAGTTGAGATCTTTTATAAAACAATACTTTTAATTTTTATTTTACTTATAAAATACTATAACAGTACTTGCGCTCGAACTATGATGATTTTCATAAATGTAAAAACTTATGACTTTTTAAAAGGGATCCACTTTTTTTAATTTTGAAGAAAAGTTTACTTGTTCATAAGTTCTGAAAAGGGGATCTACTAATTTAAAAATTTAATATAATTATTAAATTTATACATTTCAATTACGTTAGTAATTAAATTAAAATATAAATATAAATAAAGTTGAATCAAAAAATAAATAAATAAACTTAAATAATAATTATGTTATTTGTCATCTAACAACAGCTTTTATTGTTTTTAAAATTTAAAAATACAAAAAAAAATATTGAATATTAATTAAGTTTGGGAGTAGTTATTTTTCTAAATTATAATTTTAAATTTAAATTAGTCACGTTGACTATGGGAGTGTTTGGAGCAACGAAAAACAACAAAAAAAATGAAAAATAATGAAAAACGTGGTTGAGTAATATCTTGATGTTTTGTGGCAAACCACGTTTTTTAGAGATGAATAGTGAAAGATATTGACTTTTGCAGAGAAATTCGTCGAAACGGTTTTCAAATTTCTTCAAAAAATATTGACAATGAGTCTTGTTTGGTAATTTGGATAACGGTGGTCACATTAAAAAAAAATTACAGTTATCTTATTAATCGAACTTGAGTTATGCAATTTTTTCTAAAGTTGTAATAGGTGTGAATGTGTAAAAAGTAGTAGAGAATTTTAGAGATTTTGAGAGTTTTTAAGAATTTTTCAGTGATTTTTAAAGCCCCAAACACCCTTTATATTTGTTTTATTTTATAAAACACATATGATCAATAATAATAATATTTTTTATTAGAGTTATTTTTATAAAATTAATTAAAAATTTATTATCAAATTCAATGTGAAACTCTTTATATTCACTATTCTACTTTTTATATTTATAAATATTTGAATAAAATTAGCTTGGGGGAGTAATTTTTTTTTCTATATAATAAAACACAATTTATTTCAAAAATGTTTATCTTACAAACTAAAATCTAAGGTTGAGATTGAGTTTTATTTTTCAATAACTGATTGAGATATTTTACAAAACTTTTGGTTCTTTGTCCTATCGCCAAAATACTATAACTTCACTTTTTCTTTTACCTATAAAAGTACTACAATTGTGATGATTTTTAATAAATATAAAAAAAAACTCATAAGTTATGAAAAGGGATCTACTTTCTTAGGTTTCAAAACAAATTCACTTGCTAGAGTTTTAAAAAAGAGACCCACTTACTTAATTTAATATTGTTGTTAAATTTATATATTTTAAAAATATTCTTTTCACAAACTAAAGTTCAAAAGTTAAAATTAAATTTTATTTTTTAAAAAATGATTAAAATATTTTAAAAATCAAAACTTTCTCTCAAATTTTTGTTCTTCACAGTGTTTGAGGAGTTGCATTAAGAAACACTAAAATTAAACTATTACAAATGCATTCATGTTTAATTTTAATTAAAAAGTGTCGTTGGCAGGTTATTTGCTAGTAAACATATATGACATGATATATAAGTAATTAATTAAAATTTGAATAAAATTAAATTACGATTACACCCTAAACAGACCATTAAAATTTAATCATATCATGAAAAATTTATAGCGTGTTGATAATTGAGAAATGTCGATTGAATGCAAAGACCTACAATTACATGTATTAATTACGAAAAAGGTGAATCAGAAAAAAAAAATTATAAAAAAATATACATAAAGTTTATAGTTTTTTAGTAGATAAAAAAAAATTAAAATTATTCATTTGAAATTATTATTGTTAAACTATATTAAGTCAAGTTAATACCCTAACACTTAATGTTCTGCAGTAAATAATAATAATACTAACAGAAAGTTTCCATATCAATTTATTCCTTTTAGAAAATAATAATCACAATAGAAATAAAATTACCTACTGTAGTCTTATTGAAAAAATTAAAATAAAAAACAAAACACAAACAAAAAAATAGGATACTTGTCATTCTTAAAAATAATAATAATAAATTAAAGCCTTATTATCAAGTCAGACACTGCATTTTCCTGAATTTTGTTTATTTAAATAGAAATGGATTAGACAAATATGTACCAAGATCTGAAAGTAGAAATCTTCACCCAAATCACCTAACCAGAATTATTTTCAGAGCTTAGGAAGATGACAAAGACGTTTTGTACAACTTCACATATTCTATAATATATATATATATTTATATTTATATTTTGACCTATTTTTTGCATCATATATTTTAATAATAAATCTCTGTCAACTAGGAGTTTAGTCATGACTAAATAAAGTCAGTTGTCGGTGTGTGTTGAGATTTTTATTATCGATTATATTAATTCCATCCTTCACAAATGTCGAATTATTGATGATTTAATTAATTTCATTTATACATATATATGTGTGTGTGTGTTATATCATTAATATTCTATATATTTTGATTGTCTAACCTTCATTTTGTTCCAAATTCTTTGGCGTTGGTTGGGTGAAGTCCTTTTGTTGTATTAATTTTCTTTTATATCATTATTTTAATTAAATTGTTTAACTCTTCGTTTTCTTATAAATACTATGGTGTCGGTTATTGTCTTGGTCGTGGCCCTTTTGCGTGTGCAACTAGAAATTAATTTTTTAACCTAACTACAAAAAAGACCTGCTAAAGTTACTACATTTTCTTGCATCTAGATGGACATGCAGAGATATACATATATTTCTTCTCGCGCGTGGGTATATATGTCTGTATATAAGTATATAACAATTTCATCTTAATATATATGGTCTCAAACTTCTGTAAAAAGAAAAAAAAAACTCAGGAGTGCATGCAGTGAGCTGGCTTAGCTAGGGAGCAGCTAGCAACGTGCAGAATCGGCAGCAGTTTTTGTTGTTGCTAAAACCAAATTGTGTATCATATGAAATCCTTACCAATTATGATTTCGCCAATAAATTTCATTTGAACATCTGAGTTTGATCTTAAACTAAGAAATAATTTAAATGTATTACTTATATACATATATATATATATATATTTTGAGGCTTAATTTTGGCATATATATATTTCACACCCTCTTATATGTTTATTATGTTAGTGAATTTTAGGGGCTTAAGAAAGATAGAATGAAGAGACTAATTATACTAGGAAATACAATTGATCACATTGATAAATTAGATCCTGAAAAATTCAAATAGATCAATAGAGAATACAATAATTAACTACAAAGACAAAAAGGGTACACGATCTTAACGAGGTAAAATTCTAGAACCATTTCTAAGTAAAAACCTTCAGTCTATAAGGCAACTAATCCGAAAATCAATCCACTATGGAAAATGAAGGTTACAAGAGTTCGTGTACATAGACTTGGCTCGACACTCATCTTACTCTAAACACCTCTCTATTCGCTTGGGCCCCCGATAAACCTTCTCACGTGTGATTGATTCTATTCTTGACCCTGAATGGCATCTGCTACACCCTAAAGATGTTTTTCTTCTATAAGATCAAGCTTGAATTGGCGTTCTTTCTTAAACCCAACTTATTTCTCTTTAATTTGAATATAAGAGTTTTTCACCATCAATCATCGAGATGACCTGATGGCTATTCGAAAAGATATATATATATATATATATTCTCTTACTCTTTTTCTGACTTTGAATCAGATGATTCTTCATCTTTACTATCATCCCAAGTTACTTTCAAAATTTTATTTTTCTTATTTATCCTTATTGGACATTCAGTAGCTATATGTTCACATCCATGACATTCATAGCATTGAATCCCCTTTAAGAACTTCTTCTCATTAGTTTTTGGCTCTCTAAACTTATTTTCAAATCTCTTGCTTGATTTCTTCTTTTCAAGGAATTATTTATTATTCTTCTCAATCGTCAATTTCCCATCTTGCGTCTTGAAAAATTTCTTAAATTTTTAAGTAAGCAGTACGAGCTCCTCCAAGTCACTATCAGGCTCTTTATCTTCTTCTTTCACATTCTCCAAAGTTATCTCTTTATTTTTCTTAGTAGGTCAAAAATTTGACTCAAAAGTTTGAATTGACCCAACAAGTTCCTCTATTTTCATGGAGTCAATGTCTTTTACTTCTTCAATTGCTGTGTATTTAGCCAAAAATAGATCAGGGAGAGACTTCTTGCTCACAATTTTTTATGAAGGAATGTAAATACCAAGATTGATAAAAGAATTCACAACATCACTTGGCCTTGCATAGAACTGATCAAAAAACTTCATTTTCCTCCATTTTTAGTGTTTTAAAGGCACTTCTAAGTCTTTGCAACTTAAACCTTTTTGACAATATCAGTACCTTCATGTGTTATTTGTAAAATATCCCAGACCTCTCTTGTAACAGTACAAGATGATATTCTTTAAAATTTATCAGGAGTAGCAGCACTAAATATAGCATTCATGACTTTCCTATTGAACCCATTACTTTCAAGATCAACTTTATCTTATTCAAAAACAGGCTTAAGAATAGTTGTGGTTTTATTTGCCGACACCTTTTGCAGGATGAATCCACCCATTTTCAAGGGAATCTCAAATCCTATCATCAATGGATTGTAAGAAACTTACCTTCCAATAAGCATGGTTAGATCCATCAAACAAAGGGGGTCTAGTAAAAGATCCTCCCTCTCTTGGATACTCCATAGCAACTCAATAAAACAAATCATACCAAACAGAAAAAAAAAAAAAAAAAAAAAAATTAAGATGTTACGGCTCTGGTACCAATTTAAAAATTCAAATAAACTATGCAATGGATAATATGATAATTAACCACAAAGACAAAAATGACACATGATCTTAATGCGGAAAAACCCTAAAACCACTTCTAGATAAAAACTTCTAGTTTATAAAGCGACTAACCTGAAAATTAATCTATTATTTAAAATAAATGTTACAAGAGTTCATGTACCTAAACTTGACTCGACACCCATCGAAGTCTATATATCTCTTTCTCGCTTGAATCCATGATAAACCGTCTCTTGTGTGATTGATTTCGTTCTTCATCCTGAGCGACACCTCCTAAACTCCAAAGATGTTCTTCTTTTTTAAGATCAAAATTTGAATCGATATTCTTTCTTCAACCCAACTTATCTCTCTTCAATCTGAATATTAGGGTTTTTCACTATCAATCACCAAGATGACTCGACGTCTGCTCGAAAAGATATATGTGATGTTATAATAAAATTAGGGCAACAAAACGTCGTGTGGGACGCTCGAACCTCTTTTGAAATGTTTTTACAGAACCTGAAGTGCATGAACAACCTTCAAACCCTTTTTCTGCAGAATGTGCTTGATGATCTTCCACGAACCGAGGAACAAATTAATCAACAAGAGTTAATTTTAGACACTCCAAAAATATTACGGACTCAACATTTGACGCACAATTATCAATAAATAAGATTTATAAATCTAACAGATCCAAAGTGTGTCGGGAGATCATCCTAGCTATAAATCTACCGCGGGAAACAACTAGCAGATTATCCAAGATGATCGAGTTTGAATGAAAATAATTGACGAAGTAAAAAAAAAAAAACTGAAGAAAGAAGGCACACGATCACGCCTGGACAAGCTGGCATATTCACGCGGAGAAAGACCTTGAGGCTATGTTTGGTACATGGGAATGGAATAGAATGGAATGGAATCTATTCTCACTTTAACTTATTCTCATGTTGGTATTAAAAAATTAAATTATAATGCTATTTTCATGGAATAGCCATTCCCACATTAAGTGGAAAAAGGCATTCCACACTTGAAGTGATGGAATAGCCATTCCATTGACATCAAAATTTAGTCCAAAAAGTGAAAAAATAAAAAAT
>JAVXUM010145781.1:0-15849 GCA_035590655.1 Pouteria glomerata | reverse complement strand
CCTACAGTCACTTGACAGGCACATATACGGCTACACTTGCCAACAGTCTTAACCTTTCTGCAAAATCAAAGTCATCTTTTCTTGGAACCCAAATCCACGGCCGCATCATCAGATTTAGATTTTCAAATCACATCTTCTCTCAGAATAATCTGGTCAGAACGTATCCAGAACGCGGAGTTTTGGATGTTGGGCTTAAGGTGTTTGACGAGATGCCTGAAAGAAATCTTGCTTCTTGGACACTGATCATTTCAGGTGCGGTTAAATATGGTGAGTATGAAATGACCCTTGAAGTACTCCTGGACATGACTAGTAATGGGTTGACGCTGAATGAGTTTGCTCTTGGCAGTGTACTAAAGGTTTGTATCGGCATGCGGGCTGATAAATTGGGGTTAAGCATACACTCTACTGCTCTGAAAATTGGAATGGAGAACCCTTTTGTGGGCAGTTCAATTTTGCACATGTATGCCAAGTGCGGCGTCTTTGAAGCTTCTAAGAGGGTATTTGAGGGCATGGATAGTTATGACGTCGGCTGTTGGAATGCCATGGTTGGAGGATATGCACTTTGTGGCCTTAGTTTTAAAGCCATCAGCACTGTAATTTTGACGCACGGTAAAGGAATACCTATGGATATGTTCACCTTTGTTAATGCTCTCGAAGGTGCTTAATTGTGGGTGATCTAGACTTTGGAAGACAGATTAATTCATGGACTAATTGTTCAGACTGGGGTGGAACTGACTACTGCAGTGATGAATGCTCTTGTGGATATGTACTTTAAACATGTTGAGAAGGACCACGCTTTCAAGCTTTTCAATGCTATGCACAAGAGAGATATAGTCTCATGGAATACTGGGTGTGTTTGGAGTTGTATAAAATAAAAAATTAATGTATCAGATTTTGTGTAGTGAGTATAAAATTTAAAAGTTAGTGTCTCGTTTTTTATGTTGTCAGTAAAAAAATAATATTTTATAGTCTCGTAATTCGTCTTTGTAGAGATTTATAGAAATTTATCGAAATTTGTAAGATTTTATTTTATTTTATTATTTGCCAAACACAGCCACTGTATTTTCTGGTTCTTCTCAAGGCACGGATGCAAAAGAAGTTGCAAGCTTGTTCGGTAGTCTCTTGTTCACGAGTTTGAAGCCCAATCAACTTACTTTCTCAATCTTGTTTAGGTTATGTGGGGACCTCCTTGAGCTTGATCTTGGTTGTCACTTGCTTTCTCTTACTTTTCATTTCGGATTTTATGGTGAAGTCCACATTGCAAAAGTTCACTAATTAATATGTTCTCTAGATGTAGAGCAATCAAGCTGGCATGTTTGGTGTTTGATCGCGCATTAAATGCATAAATAATTGGAATGAACTGATTTTGCGGGTACAATTTGAGATGTGACACTGAAGCCCTTGTGGTCTTCTGTCAATTGTGGAATTTGGGAATTGAAGCAAATAGTGTACCTTTGCTTGTGCTTTGGAAGCTTGTTTTTAACACTGAAAATTTTCAAATAAGCAGACAAATTCATGAGATTATAGTGAAATCTGGTTTCTTTCCAATGGATATGTTTGTAGCTCCTTGATTAAGGTATATATGAAATTCTACACCCTAGTCCCTATTCAATTACTCATTTGAACTTTAAGTTAGAGCATTGCCATCCCTGTACTTAAATATAAAAATTATCAGTAAAAAACCCACTTAGTAATTTCCATATTCCTATACTCCCCTATTTCATTCCTTATAAAAATATTTAATTTCTAATATTTAGGAAATAAAAAACATGCACTTTATATTTCATTTCTCTATCATGTCACTCCCATTTTTAAAATATGACTGTTGAGTTTAAATTTTAAGAAAGTAAATTTAAAAGTATCTGTTAATTTAAAATTTAAAAATATTTATTAAAATTTAAAAATTCAAAAAACATTTATTAAAATTTATATTTTCAAAAAATATTTACTAAAATTTAAAAATTCAAAAAATATTTATTAATATTTATATTTTCAAATAATGTACATTTGAATTCAAATTACAAAAAATATTTGTTCAACAATAAAATTTAAAAAAAAAATAAAACACTTTAATAATTTTATAATTTATAACTTTATCAACTTAAAATTTCAATTATAAATTTTTGAAACACCTTTAAACTTATACTTGTCAAACATTTTTGGTTAAATAATAAGTAATTAAAGTATGACAATATAATCGTCATTGTTCCTGTTTAATCCAGTCCAAAAGTATGTAAACAATGTAAGAATATAAAATCAAGTGAAAAAAGTTAAATTTATTTTAATTTTTTATGGGTTTAGAAAAAATGAGATTAAAATGAATTGATATTTATCGACAAAATTTAACTTTTACTTGGTTGCGTATGTAAAAATTACACAAATTATTAATTTTATTTTCCCTTCATTTTCCTTTTCATCCACAAATTCATGTCCCAAATATAGCATAAGTATTAAAAAAAATAATTATCGATTTTTTTTTTTAAATTTTTACAATCAAATTTTTCTATTTTAATTTTACACTAATTTTATGTTTTTTTTTTTTTTTTTTTTTGGGGCGGAGAGGGAACCACATTCCCCGAGAATTGCTTGTCTCCTTGAATTATCATCCTCAAGCACAAGGTTAATGTAGCTTTTAACCAGTACGTTCTTAGATCATTTCCACAGGAAAAGTTTTATGTTATGTCCATGTCCAAGTCCCAGTCCATATTTGTCCAAAATTACTCTCAAACACTCAAAATATGATTTTTGTATACATATACACACATATATATTCATGTTTCATTAGTTTTTACATGTGTTTTTATTTTGTTTCAATTTTGGTTATTAGTATGCATTATTTAAATGTTTTAAAATATAATTATTTGATTAATAAACAAATATCAAATTATTAATTTGTAGAAAAAAAAAATATGCGATTGTATCTCGTAGGGAGCATTACAAGAAGACACATACAAAAAAGAATGGCAATCCAGTTAATGACACAACTATCCAAGTGATTGTATGCCATCCTATTGATGATTATAATTTTTTTAATTTTCACTAAGAACATAATTCTACCAATTTCAATAATATTAATTATATAATAACTTATATTTAATGTATGTAGGCTTGGATTGATGAACTACAGTTGCAAAAAACCCAGACTTATCTGAATCAAGTTACACCTAAAATGACATATATGCATAAGTTATGGGACCTAATAAGCATGGGCAAGGGTGGACTCTCGGCTTTGGTGCCTCTCCTAGCTTAGTTTTTGGCTCATCAAATCGGCAAACACGTGTTAAGAAAATATATGCTAGTGAGCAACTACAAGAGGAAATAAAAACCATACCATCTGAAAAAATCGATTAAGGAGCAATTATCCACTATAAGATTGGAGATAGATGCTAAGATACGAGCTGAGATGGAAATTCGAAAGGAAGTTAGGAGTTATCATGTGCCAAAATCACATGATATAAAGGTAGGCTCTAAGATGGTAAAATTACAAATTATTTCATTTTCTTATAATAATGATGGTGGTATTTAGTCTAATGATTGTAATAATTAAGCACCTGATGTATCAAGTTATTATCGTGTGAAGTCGCCTCTATCTCGTCCACTCATGAGTTACAATCCCAACTACAACTACCATAACAAAATCACAACAGACATCAAAGGTACTAACTTCTTACATTGCTTTAAGGTGTAATCGACAAACTAATATATAAAAAGATTGTTGATATTTTTTTTTTGAAGAACCTATATATTGTGGTATAATTGACAATTATGGTTGTTTTCTAATTAAGTATTCATCTAAAATTAAAATATAACAAATTATATATCTCCAAATTCCACAAGCAAAAAAGGTAAGAAAGCAAGTTGAAAACAATAATAATAAGGAATGTCATGTATTAATTTGTATTTTCTATTACTTTTAAATCAAAAGTACTCAAAACCTTAATATTAGATTGATTAATGTTATTATAACTTTTTTTTTCTTTAGAGGATAAAACTTATGTACATAATACAATTTGAGGTTATAATAAATGTTGTAATGGTTTATTGTATGTTTCTTAAAAAATTATTGATATTTGTAGGTTGACAAGATAGTAGATTTCCTTAGTTTTGATATACCAAAAGAAATTACGGCTCATGGTATTGTTCTTAGTAAAGACCCATGCAAAAATATTGGTGGCATGCAATTGGGGTCGGATTTTTCGGAAGTATATATTAAAAAAGTATTGAAATCTTATGAAAATTTTGCAAGACCTTTCTGAATAATGTTAAGACAATTCAAGATGTCGTTGGAACAAGTATTGCTTGGTTATATGAAGATGTATTATACTTATTCTCTTAATTTAACGAATTAATTATATTTCAACTTTAAATATGAACTACTATATAATTTTCTTGTTTTTTACAAATTGTTTAGCTAGTGTTCATGGTCATTCCGCACAGGATCTTTGCTTGTCTTGGGCATTATAAATGAAATTTTTTCTTAGAGAATTCGATATTTTTCTTGGTTATGATTTACATTAATGGTTAAAACTTGTTGGATGTTTTTTTTTTGGTTACAATTATGAAGGTCTATGTTTAAACATTGATTTATTTGTAAATATATAATATTTTGATTATGAATTATTTTTTAAAGTACCACTATATTTTGTAATATTATGAGATAGGTTGATAAGATTGTTTTTCTAACTATAATCATATGAATCAACTAATTAAAGTAAAAAAAAAAAAATCGTTGGCATTTATTCCAAATATCATTTTTTAAATATATGAAGTTTTATCGACATTTGAAAAAATATTGACATAAGTACACAAAACTACGACAACGTTTAAATAAATTTTATGATAATAGCTAATATTTGTAACAAATGACATAAACAATTGTATATTTATAATGACATAATCATAAATGTTGTAAAAATATGACAACGTTTAAATAAATGTTATAAAAATTTGATAATAATCGACATTTGTAGCAAACGACATAAAATTTGTAATGACGTTTGTCATAAATATCATAAAATCATTATCTCTATAATAAATTGTTTGACATTTATGAATACAAAGTCAATCGTTGACATAGTAACGATTTTTAGAATAAGTGTTGCAAATTTTTTCACACTGAAAATAACGATATTTGTCGTAAAAATAATTCAAATGTCGTTAAAATTTTGGCCAACATTTAGAAAATGTCTTGATATTTTAAATTTCTTGTAGTGAGAATTTGGCACATTACAGGTGTCTAAAAAGTATTGACAAGGAGATCTAGATCAAGTAAATCAAGAAGTACATTGATTATGGAAACTTGCCTTCTTTCGGTTGTGATTCTTGTAATTTTTGTTTCAAAGTGAAGTTTTTTTTTTCATTTTTTGTTTTGTCTTATTCCGTTTAGGATCTTGGATTTTTCTTTTTAAAGAATTTTCCTAGTGAACAATCTTGTATCTCTTTGTGGATTGTATACTTGATTTTCATGTTGTATTTACAAACCTTGCATCTAATTTAAGATTGGTTATTATGAATTTGATTATAGCTTGAAGTTTTTTATATTGGGTGTTTGCAAAAGTTTTGTAATTTCATAGATGATTGGGATATGAAAACCAAATAAAATTCAAGTTAAAGGGTGAAATGAACTTCGTTTATTACAATATATAACCAGCAAGTCTCCTTGTATGAACAAAATTAGTTGAAGAGAAAATCTGCTTCAATGTCATTTTTTGGTATATGTAAGATGAATAGCCTATATCTATTATAGGTTATATTTTTTCGGCTACGTATTCGTTTGGGGCGATTTAATTAATATTTTTTTGACAAAATGATTGTCACCCCCCAAACTTTAAGGATGAGACCGGTTGTGAACCACAATGTCTTGACCCATGGCACACGCAAGCTTTTATAAACCAAACTACTAATATTTATAGTAGTAATAAAATAAAATTTTAAATATTAAGTATAATTCTTCAAATAAAATCAACCAATTAGTTCTCGATAATAAAATCACCGAAATTTATACAAATATAAATTTTAGTGGGTTATTGTATTAGTTGGCAAAATTTTAGTGGGTTATTTATTTTCTTTAAGAATCTCAAAAATTTAGAAGTCACATAAATTAACCCAAAATTATCTCAAAATTCAATATATTATTTCCTTCTATGTCTGTCTTCGCAACTCTTAGCAATCTCTACAAAATTACATAACTTTCAAATTTCAAATTATTGTAATAAATTCTCAATTATAATAAACTCTATTCAACCACCAACAACAATAATTCTAAAGGTCATAATACCTCAAATATCTAAAATTTAGATTTTACAAGAACCCACTAAAATCTTGCCAACTAATAAAATAACCCACTAAAATTTATATTTGTATAAATGTTGATGCTTTTATTATTGAGAACTAGTTGGTTGATTTTATTTGAAGAATTATATTTAATATTTAAAATTTTATTTTGTTACTATTATAAATGTTAGTAGTTTGGTTTATAAAGACTTGCGTGTGCCATAGGTCAAAGCACTGTAGTTCATGATTGGTCTCATCCTTAAATTTTAGGACGTGACAATGATTCTTAACACTTCAATTGTCATTTTTTTGACAACAACTTTAATTTTTTTTTTCTTTCAAAAATAACAGAAACTAAGAAGTGTTCACTTGTTTCCAAAAATAACAATGTTTTCAAACTCCACCCATGTAATTTGATTTATACCAAATAAAATAAAAGCATGTATTCCAACATCATATATATATATATGCAAGAAACATTGCTCTTGATTTCAAGAGTTCTTATAAAGTTTTGCACGAGAAATTGACAAATTAAAATCATCGTTAACCTTATCTTATTGTATGATTTTTCAATTTATATTAATAAAAATAATAAAGACTATGGCTACTACTTTCAGTTGTAAAAGTACCTTGATGGTTCCACCATAAATAACAATACCTGGTCGATTAAACCGACCCATAGCAATCATATCACCTATCATCTACAAAATGTAATACCATCGATCAGTCACAAATTAATTGAACATTTCAACAACTACCAAGTACGAACCATGTATTTACCAAAAATGAAAGGTGAGATAATTGAGGAGGTGAACAAGGTGATGGGATGGGAGGGGGGAGATAAATAGGGGGTAATATTGGTAGTACCAAAATTTCTCAATAGCAATTGATAACCAATCACAATCCAACGGAACAAAATGAGGGTAGGGTCTTATACATTAAGAATCATTCTTCATACACAGATTTAATTAGTCAATTAATTAAAAATCCTCTAAAAAAAAAGCAAAATATTCTAGGCTGTGTTTGAAGAAAGGATTTGACGAGAGAAATTAAGAAAAAGTGAAAAGAAATTTTAACTTCATATTGTTAATGTTTGAATGGAATAAATAATATAATAAGATAGATAATTATTAATATTAATTTTTTAATTTAAGTAATTTTAGTTTTTAAAATTACATGCATTTTTTCTTTTATTTTCCATCACAACCAACAATAATAGGAATTTTTATCCTTTTTTTTTCTTTTGATAAATTTATAATCCAAACGCGGTCTGAAGAGGAAAACAACAGCTTGGAAAAACATAAGCAAAAAACAAGTAATTAACACAAAAGCTTGCAAATTTGCCACAACTTAAAACTCATTACAGAAAAATTTGAAACAAAAAATAATAAAAAAAATAGAAAGCCAATAAAAGGACTGTAGATAAAGAGCTAACTTACATCGTTATCAGAACCAAGAATGGAGATATTCCCATCGTTCCCCTTACTGCCCATCTCCTCCTCAATAGTGTCAGCAATCAAGTTCCTAGACTGAAGGATTAAAAGTCACAAAAAAACGAAAAATCAGAGACAAGGATGAGATAAAGGCTTTAAAAACCAAAACTCAAAACAACCAAACCTATTTTTTATTTTTATTGTTTCTTTGGCACTGGAGGCGACAAGCCCTTTTATAAGTTTGTCCAAGGATTTTTCCTCCACCACAACTACAACAATACTTCATATATATAGTAAACTTAAAAGATAATATTTGGAAAATAACAACCAAATTAATTAGGGCAAATAACTAAAACCAATTCTAATTTAAATTTCTAACCAACCAATCTAGAATGTTCTAGATTTTGGTTTAATATTCTACATTGCCTTCCTTAAACCAAAATCTTCCAACTTGATCATGCCTAGCATTTTCTTCAACCTCATATATGACTCCAACTTAAGTAGCTTCGTAAGAATGTCAGTAACTTGATCTTCAGTCTTGCAATAATCAATGGCAATCTCCTTGTCTTGCACCAATTCACGAATGAAGTAAAATTTAATGTCAATATGTTTACTTCGCACATGGAAAATAAGATTCAGCGTCAATTCAATTGTAGACTTGCTATCACAAAATGTTTTAGTAAGGCCATCTTGCTTGTGTTGTAGAAACCCAAGCATTCTTCTTAACCACAGTACTTGAGTAGTACCACTTGCTGCTACCATGTATTCTGCTTCAGTTGTAGACAGAGCCACCACTTGTTGTTTCTTAAATGACCAAGAAAATACACTATTACCCAAATAAAATGCATAACCTGAAGTACTCCTCCTTTGTATCATATCACTAATCCAATCACTGTCTGTAAATCCAACAAGACTAATATTATCAACACATAAATAAAAAATACCATCATATTGTGTACCTTGAATGCATCTCAAAATTCTTTTTTCAACTTGCAAGTGCGATTGGCATAGAGATTTCATAAATCTGCTAATCAAACCAATACCATATGTAATGTCAGGTCTCGTAAAAGTCGAGTATATGAGACTCCCAACCAACAAATAGCATCAATAAATTCGCCAGTACCATCTTTTGTCAGCTTTAATTTTTTTCAACAGGAGTCATCATTAGCTTAACAACATCCATCTTAAATCTTTTCAAAATATCACCAGTATATTTTTTTGTGAAATAAAGCCCCACTATCCATCTGACAAACTTCAATACCAAGAAAGTAAGATCTCAATCCCAAATTTGTCATCTCAAATTGACTAATCATGGCCTTCTTGAATTCATAACTTAATTTAGAATTGTTGCCTGTAAAAATTAAATCATCCACATATAAGCATACAATGAGAACATCTCTTCCATTATTGAATTTGATGTATAAAGTATGCCCATAAGGGCATCTCTGAAAACTATTATCCATAAAATAAGAATCAATACGAGTGTACCAAGCTCAAGAAGCTTGCTTTAAGCCATAAAATGTCTTCTTCAACATGTAAACTTTGTCTTCTTAACCCCTTTTAACATAACCTGCTGGTTGCTCAACATACACCTCATCTTTAAGAGTACTATTCAAAATGCAGATTTCACATCTATTAGATGAATTTTCCAACAATTATTGGCAGCAAGAGAAATAATCATAAGAACAATGTCAAGTTTGGCAACAGGAGCAAAGATATCAAAATAATTAATACCTGCCTTCTACTTGTACCATTTGACAACCAACCTCGCCTTAAAACGATCTACCTCTCCAGTAGGCTTGAATTTGGTCTTATACACCCACTTGACTCCTATGGGTTTCTTTACAGGTGGAAGTGTAGTCAACTCTCATGTGTTGTTCTTCTTAATGATATGAATTTCCTCATCCATTGCTTAAACCCAATGATCCTCCTCGACAACTTCCTCAAACTTCATAGGATCACAATCTGCAAATAATGCAAATTCACAATATCTTCATCAGATAAATTGTTATCATTACCAACAACAAAATCATTTAATCTAGTTGGCAAGTGGCGTTGTCTCTGTGGACAATTGGATAACTCATTGTATAGTAGAACTCGAAGGATCACGATGTGACTGCATAGTCTGTTCCTCTAGCTGTTTAGAAGAACTCCCATTCATAATTAGATGTGGATGTTTTAATAATGTTTCAAGCTTTTTTTTAGACCAATCGCAAGCACCCTACTCATTAAAAATGACATCCCTGCTAATAGTCACCTTCTCGATATCAGGATTGAACAACTTGTACCCCTTTGTCTCATGGCTATAACCAATAAAAATACATTTTTCTACCTTGTCAACCAATTTCTTCCTTAAAGAATCTGGAACATGAGCATAGGCAAGATAACCAAATACTTTGAAATGAGAAATATTGGGTTTCTTACCAGTCCAAATTTCCTATGGAGTTCTTCCAAAATTACACAGTGTAAGACATTTATTTAAAACATCAATAGCACAAGAAATAGGTTCTGTCCAAAACCTTTGAGAATATTTTTGGAGTGCATCATTGATCTCACCATATCCATCATAGTTTTATTTTTTTTTTTCAACTACACCATTTTATTGAGGAGTGTATCTAGCTATCAACTGATGTTTAATGCCATATTTCGCCAAATAATCATCATACGCAAGAAATTCAATGCCTCTGTCAATTCTCAAAATTTTAATAAAATAGCCACTCTGCTTCTTAACGTAATCTTTGAATTTTTTGAATACATCACATGCATCAGATTTATTTTTTAAAAAATACACTTAGGTCTTTCTACTATAATCATCAATAAATGAAATAAAATGATTGCTACCACCATTAGAAGGAGTCCCAACTGAATAAAAATCTAAATGAATCAACTCCAATGGTCTTTTAGCCTTCCAGGCCTTGTCTTTTGGAAAATGATTTCTATTTTTTTTCGAAAATACAAAACTCACATTGTTGGTGAGGAAAATCAACAACAGGCAATCCAACAATTAATTTTTTCTGTGTAAGAAATTTCAAACTCTCAAAATTTAAGTGCCCAAACCACAAATGCCACAGCCAATTATCATAAAAAACCATAGAACTAAAGCAAAGTAAATCACCACAATTAAGGGAAAAAGGCCACAAATGACTACGGTTCATTTTTACCTTGGCAATTAGTCTCAATTTATCATCACTGATAGTACCAATACCATATATAAAATACAAATCATATAATTTTTCAGACAACTACCCCAAACTCAATAAATTGTGACAAAGACTAGGCACATAAAATACATCAGAGATAAAATTAAAGTCATCATTCGAGATAATTTTAATTTTTCTCTGTCCAATAATAGGCACCTTGGCATTATTCCCAAACTTCACAAAAGTTTTAGAAAGATTCATCTAGATCAGTAAACATCTCCTTAGTCCCACACACGTAATTGCTACAACTAGAACTAGTAAACCATTCATTCAATTTATTTCTTTTAGCCCCAGTACTAGAAAATAATAAAGTCTCATATTTGTAACTAGTAGTTTCAGCCAGCTTTGCATGCACATTCCCATTACCAAATTTATTAGACCAACACTCAAATTGATAATATCCAATTTTACCACAATAATAACACTGAACTTTAGATCTATCTTGCCTGTGAAAATTATTTTGCTGATTATTCTGTTGTTCCCTATTAAAATTATTTCTTTGTTGAAAAAGAAAATTACCTCTACCAAGACCTCTAAAATTGCCTCTACCTGCACGTCCTTTACCTTTAAAATTCTGGCCTTATTAATTTAGTTCAGTTTGATCTATTTTTTCTTTTGGTTGATCCACCTTAGCATGCAATGCCTCTTCTACTGTATCTGTTGTCTATTGATTCAGGGACATCCCATAACTCACCAACTCTCCATCTAAATCTGACAAGCTCAAAGTATTCAGGTCCATGGTGGCTCAAGAACTATTTTCTTAGTGCAAAATTTTGTACTTAGGGACCGCAAGATTTTTTTCAACAATTTTAACTTATTCCAGCTCTTCACCATTGGTCTGCACCTCATTAATAATGTCATCAATCCTTGCCATAAATTCTTTAACGGACTCCGTTGATTTCATTTGGGCCAACTCGTACTGGCTCATAAATTCTTACAATTTAATTTTCTTCACGTTAGTGGAACCTCGATTTAAATTAACCAAAATTGTTCATGCCTCATTCGCCGTTTTTGCATGCATAAATTTATTAAATACATGCAATTAGACTTTAGTGTTTAGGTAGTGCCGAGCCTTACCATCCAATTGTCTATTTTTCTCCAACTCCTTGCTGCTTCATCTGTCAATTTTGTTATGTCTACAAGTTCTTCAAATCCCCTCTCAATGAAGGGCTAAATTCCTATACACTAGAAGAAATCCTCCATCTGTCTATGCTAAGCCTCAAAATTATTTTTTCCGTCAAAGACAAAAATATGACACTCAGATAAAAATTATAAATTATCCATGGATTAATTTTTCCAAGATCTCATGCAAAGCTCTGATACCAATTTGAAGGATTAAAAGTCATAAACAAATGAAAAACTAGAGACAATGATGGGATAAAGACTTCAAAAACCAAAACCTAAAACAACCAAACCTATTTTTTTATTTTTATTGTTTCTTTGGCACAGAAGGTGGTAGGCCCTTTTATAAGTTTGTCTGAAGGTTTTTTCCCCACTACAACTTCAACAATACTACATATATATAGCAAACTTAAAAGACAATATTTGAAAAGTAACAACCAAACTAATTAAGGCAAATAACCAAAACTAATTCTAATTTGGATTTCTAACCAACTAATCTAGAAGGTTCTAGATTTTGGTTTAATATTCTATATATATGGAAGGTGATAACACCTCCCTCTAGTCCCTATAGATATAGCACCGTTGACCCAAGCTGGTTGAGTAAGAACCCGAGCATGCCAGAGTTAGTGACCCTTCATTCACAACCTTGGAAAGTGTTGACAAATGCTTCTCAATTTTGTTGTCGTACGACAATGACATAATTCCTATCTGGAGCTTTCCTATGTCTTCATTGGGAGGAGCAGATTTTGTTGAAGAGGTGGCTCGGATAATGGTGGGCCAGCGGCCGAAGTAGTGGTACCGTTGATAGGGAGGTAGGATCATGGTTATCAGGGTGGTTTGCACGGTGGTCTGTGGCATGGTTGGTGAACATAGGCGGAGATGATTGGGGGTGCTGGTCTTTCATTTTACTTTTACTCCACATTAGGGTTTATTAGGTGAGAAAAAATGGACGCATGATTAAAGGATGGGGTGAGAAAAGATGTGAATGATGGAGGAATAAGGTTAGGAAAGATGTGAATAATGGTGAGGAAAGATGTGAATGGTAAAGGGATTAGGTGAGGAAAGATGGAGGAATGAGGTTAAAGGTTGAAAATGGTCTTTGTTTATAAAAAGTTAAGTTTTATTAGGTGAAGAATGAAGGAGGAATGAAGTTAAAGGTTGGAAATAGTCTTTATTTATAAGAAGAAAGGATGAATAAAGTTAAGGTTGGAAATAATGGGTCTTTTTTATAATAATAATAATAGCAAACTCCATTAAAGAATTTATTGAGCTCAATAAAGCAGGTACTGAGGGTGATTTTGTATGTTCTTTCATTCGTCTCAAAGTCTTTATCAATATCAAAGAGCCTCTCAAGAAAGGCTTTGTTCTTAAATACGGATAAGATGGATCAAATTTAAATACAAAAGACTATCAAATTGCTACTACAAATGTGGCATCATAGGCCATGGTCATGATAAATGCAACAGTTCAGTCCAGTGCAGAGGTCTTCCGTAGCCCTTTGGTCCTGAACTCAGGGCTATCAATGCTAGATTGAATCAATCATTTAAATTCAGTCATATCCAGAGAAGAATGCCTAACCATCAGAGCTCAAAATTTGAGGTGGCGCACAATTCTCATGCCCAAAATCAGGAGGCACGTGCAGAGCAGCAATACTCATTAGCCATAAAAGACAAATTTGGCTAATGATTTGCTAGGGACACTGAAACTTTTAAGAACACTTGCCATATCATTCCATTACTACCTACTCAGATTAGTGAGCATAATTTTGGGAATGACAAGCACCATGGGAGTATGTCAACAAGAACTTTAGTGGACATAAGACAACTAGTTGGTGCCTTTCCCCTCAAGGTTTGGGAGAATATTCATCTACCCTTTTATTGCTGAATCGGGTCCCTTCAATGCCCAACTCCCCAATTACTATGTTATTAAACCCTTAGATAGCCCAACTACCATCACGAAGACATGCTGCCGGGGTAGTCCAACACCACCATCCTAGGTCACAAAAATGCCACAAACCTGCAATTCTGTTGAGGCTTTTAAGCATGTCTGCCAAGTGTAAAAATGAAGTGATAAGAAAGTAGGTTAGGAAAGTGGATGTTTTGTGCAGGTGAAAAAATCAATATGTCCAAGTTTGTCAATCTGTGGGCAAGAGATAAATACATATATATATATATGTATATATATATGTATAAAATTGATATGGATATGTAAATGAGTTTTGATTGTTGAAGTGTAAAGATATTATAGCATGTCTAAACCAGTTAAGTTATGGTGTGGAAATAAGATGGGTCAGGTCACACTAAGGAAATGGTTAACAAATTGGATTAAATAAGTAATGATAAAAAGTTTGGTCCAAGCCAACTTGTAAAGTTTAAATGGCCTTTTAGCCCAAAGAGCATCAAGGCCCAAGGCTTACTCAATTCAAGTTCAAATTTAATCAGATATAGTATTTAATTAATTTTAATTAATTCGACTTAATTAGGAATTATAGTAATTAAAGTTTGGGGTGTTGCAAAGGGGATGAAAAATTGCTGGAGTGAAACGCTTTCCTAAGTTTGCTTAATTTTTGGACAAAAATACTAAGTAGGCAACTATTGCTAAAATTCATAAACCATGTCTCTAAGTATTATTAATCGCAAAAAACTATCTTTCAATAGTACATGACTTTACTATTTAAAGGCTAAAATACTTATAACAAATCCTAACACTAATTGATAATTAATCAAAAAAATACCAAAATAGAAAATTTCAACTAGGGATAGAATTAAAAACTAGAATAAAATCTACTATTGCCAAAACAAGTGGTAAGGAAGTTTGAATTTTTTATCATAAGTTATTAATTAGATAATGAAAATTACTCAAAATTCGCTATATGTTATTGTAAAAGAGATGAGTATTAGTCAGAAAGTCGTTTCCTTTTCCCTTACCAAATTTGACACGATTCCAAGCACGTTATTAGTCTTGTCGAACTACATAAATGAAAATTTTATCTTCTTCTCTTTACATCCCACTTATCCAAATACCTCAATTCTATACTCATTGCATCAAACACTCTATCAAGCAATAAACTCTCTTTTAAAAATTGATTGTTTTACATATTTTCAGCCTAAATTCATATTTAGGCTTCTCAAAAAAATTAAAAAATAGTTTATAACAAGCTTTTTTTTTTTTTTTTTTTTTTTTTTTGTTTACTATACAAATTTTGGATTGATTTGAACATAGACAAATAGATTACTATTTTATTTCTATGCTCATTTTTTGCCAATATTTGCATTTTGAATTTCTCAACAGGCTCATAAATATTCATCGATACATTTCTTATCAATTTCAACATGATCCTAACTTGAGGCCAAAATAACAATTTTATCTCTAAGCCCTTTTTCAGTTTCAATTCGTATTCTAATTTGTATAATCACGCATGAGAGCACATTAAGCACAAATCTTATTAAATCTAGTAGATTTTTGTAAAATTTATAATTTAATCCAAATTGCAACGAATTCATGTTTTAAAATTTAAACTAAATAGGGATCATGTGTTTCAGAGCCAAACTTTAGGTCACGTTTACATTATTCTATTTTTTATATTATGTATGTATGGCAAAGGACTTTCATTTATTTTTATATATTTATTAAATTTATTTTTAATTAATTGTCATTTTCTTTTTATTAACTATTCTCCTTTTTCATTCCCGTCCTCGTCCCTATCCCCATTTAATAGTACTCTTTCCACCCTCATCTCTATCCCCATTTTTGAGATAAAAGTTTTTCAAATACCTATCTTCGCTAGATAACGGATTCCCCGTCCCTATTCCAATTTACCC
>JAVXUM010145749.1:0-15855 GCA_035590655.1 Pouteria glomerata | reverse complement strand
GCTTCAGTGAATTTTTTTTTTTTTTTTTTTTTTTTTTGACTCCGACTATAAATACCACACTTGAAAGAAATTTTGTTCTATTCTGCCTTTGTTCTAACGAGCGTCCGAATGAGAAGAACTCTGAGGTTTTGGGTTTAAGCTGGCCGGTTGATTCAAAGGTTTTTTCTTAAAAGAAAATTTCTACTACAATTTGGATTGGGTGTTTGTTGAGAAGGTCAAATTTACTTTTTCTGGACTAAGAATCATTGAGGTAGGGTTTTGAGCTTTCAACTGTGTTCTTTGGTTTACGTTTCCATTCCACATTATGCTTGGATTAATTGCGGTTTAGGTAGAAGGATTGATTGTGTTTTGGAGTAAAACTTTGAACTGAGTTGGATTGACAAATTGTGAATTGAATTTCTAAATTAGGTGTTCTGAATTTTTCTGAATTTTTTGTTAAAAATGGATCCACCACAGAAAGTATATACTAAGAAGAAGAAGACTGCTAGGAGTACCTCTAAATCTGTTGAGCCTACTCAGAAAAACTCTAAAACCCACACCTCAACTCAACCCATTTCTGAACAGTTATCTAAAATTCAGCAACCAGATATCCAACCGATCCCTGAACCTCAACCTGCAGCTAGAATGGACCCAGTGATGGAAATTATGCAGCAACTGCATGAAGAGGAAGGTACCGAGGGGCATGAGGCTAAAGAAGATTTGGGTGGAGATAATGTGGAGGTTAAAACTGAAGGAGAAGGGGAAGATGAACCTTATGATGAGTTTAAATTTCCAAGTAGCAAGATTCAGAAAAATTTTGAAAAATACTGGAGCAAGAGATCTACGATAGTGGAGAGGGGGATGCTATTGAGCCATTTTCAAACTGAATAATTTAAACTCAAGCAAAATTTTGAAATGAGAGGATAGAGTAAGTGGGTTGAATTCAAAGGAATGGCTGTGGGCCCATAGTTCAGGAGTTCTATGCTAACATTACAAGCATCAGACAAGAAGAGAAAGATTGTATAGAGACTAAAGTGAGGGGAGTACATTTCAAGATAACTCCTAAGGATGTGAGAAAGTTCTTTGGGTTGAAAGAGGAGAAGGAACCACAATTTCCATTTTCAGAAGAGGAGGCATTGGACAAGGACTCTTTGGCTCGAGTATTGACTGGGAAACCAAATGCTGAGTGGGGGCATAAGAAGAAACTGGCGAAGAACAGATTAACCCCCAAGTTCAACTCCCTTCACTTCCTAGCATGTTCACAACTCAACCCAGTACTCAATACTTATGAAATCAGTTATGAGAGAGGGTTATTGTTATATGCCATTGATGAAGGAATGAAGGTAGAGCTTGGAAAGATAATCTGGGGGAATATTGCAGCAATCTTCAAGTTAAGAAAAGGGATTAGTTCATTGCCATTTGCTGGGTTCATTACTAAATATGTTTGTAAGAAGAAAATGATTTCTGAGTTGGGTGAGCAAGTTGCAAAGCCTTTAGGACCCATCACTGCCTCCCTATGTGAAAGAAGTGTAAGTCACAAGAAAGGAAAGGGAGAAGCTACTGCCGAGGCATTTATGGAAAAGATGTATGCAAAGTGGGATGAAGTCAATGTAGAGCTTGGAGAGATCAAGGATACACAGTTTTTCATCAAGAAAGAGCTACAAGAGCAAGGGAAAAGAATTGCAGCTATTGAGAATAAGTTGAATTTGTTCCTAGCTGCAGGTGTGGAGGCCTCATCGAGCTCACATGAGGACTCTCCTCCTGATGCTTAGAGCATAGGACTATTTTGACTTGTCACCAAATTAGGAATCTTAAGTTTTTGAATTTAGTTATTTTTGTTTTTATTTTGTCTTTTGAGTTAAATTTGAACTTTTGTACTATGTTGGCTGATCTTTTCGATGTTTAAGACATGACATTTGACTTCTTTTGAAATGAACTGTGGAATGAATGAATTTGTTATCTTTAGTTCACAACTTGATTCAAATTTTGTACATTATTGTTTAATGTTTATTTTCAAGAAGTACTTGTGACATTTCTTTTAAGCATTGATTCTTAACATTGAGTTCATGATTTAAACACTTTTGAAAATACTGGGAAGTAATTTTGAGATTTTGTAAATTGTGTGAGTTGATTTCATAGAACATGAACTTAATTCAAGAAACATGTACATAAATTTTCTAACAAGTGGAGACTAACCTTGGAAGATTTGAGCCTTTATTTCTTTGTTGAGTGGTTGACTTAAGTCCTCATGTTTGTTTCGAACCTATGGTGTGAGAAAGAAATTGGATCATGAACATTGGGGTGGTTATGAGACTTATTTGAAACTTTGGAAATGAAGTAGGCATTTTTGAAACTCTTGAGCCTTATTCCTTTTTTCTTTTTATTATAACTCCTTAAGAACCATGTTGAGCCTTAAAAGAAAATTTGTTTAATTCTTTGGAGCCTCAAGTTAATACCTTGAACTTTGTACATAATAGTGTAAACCTACCCAAGTACCTAATAATGCATGAACAATGAAGGGTTTAAAAAAAAAAAAAATGAATAGTTTCAAGGAAGTAAGTTGTTGATTATGGTGAAAGGAGGAATATTTGATTTAAAAAAAAAAAAATTTAGCATTTGTTGAAAAGAGGAGATGAGACCATTTGTGATTGAATAATAGAAAAAGAAAAAAAAAATGGAATTGGAAGTGAGAAACATATTCAGAAAATTTGTAAGCAAGGCACTTCTTTGAATTCCTTTCCCTCATTTGGTCCCAAGTTTATCCCTATAGCCCCATTACAACCTAATAAAGTCCTAATAGATCTGAGATATAAAATGAGTTGAATGAAGTCTTTGATATGAAGTGGTCCAAGATTTTTCTTATCTATGGGTTATTCTTTTTCAAGGGACTAAGTCAAGAGTATATACCTTGTTTTTCTTATGAATGTGAAAGAGAGTACTTCCCACTTTTATTTTGTGAGACTTAACACTTAAAGGAGAATTTGTGTTTGTGATATTGAATTCTGTTTATGTTCTAAACTTTGAGGATGAACTTTAATTGGTGTTGAGAATTGAAAATCAGGCAGTGAATATGGTGTTTCAATTATGAACTTGTATGTTGATTTGAATTGCTGAGAAAGATTGAACTTGGAGTTTCAAGGGAATTTATAATAATCAATGATGTACAATTTTGAATCTTGTTAGGTTCTAAAGATAAATTTTTGTTGAGTAATTTGCCAAGGGCCTAGCAAATCCTAAGTTAGGGGGTGTGATTGTACCATAAAAAGTACAATTATTAACTTCAAATTAAGGATAAAAATGAAGAATTAGGTGCTAAAAAAGAGAGAAAAATTAATTATTATGTGTTAATGTGAAATTGGTTCCCTTACAGGTGTTTTGGAACAAAAAGAGCATAAATTGGGACTTAAAAGGCAGAAATTCAGAAATGTTCGAACGAGGGTTCGAACCATAGAGGATTAACTGCAGCTGAAACTGGAAGAAAATCGCAAGTCCAGAAGAGTTGATTCGAACACTGGTTCAAACAATGGTTGGATCAATCAACAGAGACCACTGCAAGTGAGAGCTTGAAGAAATGATTAAGTCCAGAAAAAGGTTCGAACTCTGGTTCGAACCATATCTTATTCGAACACTTGTTCGATCAACAGAAGTTGAAATGAAATGAAGCTGGAAGAAGAGTCAGAAAAAGCTAAGTGTTGAGGAGTTGGTTCGAACGCTTGTTCGAACCATGCTCTGTTCAAACTATCGTTAGATCAACAGAAGCTCTGCAGAGTTCAAATGAAGAAAAAAATTCTAAGTCCACAAAGTTTGTTCAAACAGTGGTTCGAACCAAGTCTTTGTTCGAACGCTCATTCGAACCAATTTGCGTATTCTGAAATTTGTAATTCAATTTGTTTGGCAAGGGTATTTTGGTACACCAATTTTGTCATGTATATAAGCGATAGTGAGATCGGCTGAGAACAAGTTTTGACCTTATATTCATTACGTACATTTCAGTTTTTCAATTATAGAGAGAGAATTTAGAAAGAGAAAGTAGATTTAATTCAGTTTTTGTTGGATTTACTTCACAAAATAGCAAAAATCTATGTTTCTTCATTGATATTTTCTTTCCATATGAGTGAGTAGTCTTTACTCTTGAATTCAATGTAAGTTTTGTGGATGAGTTGTATATATACTTCCAGATTTTGATCTTAATGTCAGATTTCTGATTTTATTTGAATATTTTGTATTTGGATTGACTCACTATTGCATTTGGAGTTGAATTTCTGATTTAGTGCTTGGGATGTATTGTTTATGGACATAGCACGTATGGTGGTGGTGAGATTTGTCATGTTTTCTGATGAAGAATAGTATGATTAATGCTAATCCCATTTACATTTACTTTTAGTCTATAGATTATGCCTTCAAAATGTTTGATTAAATTTCTTCAACATGATTTGCACTTATTTTTCAATCAATCCAAATTTGGTCTATTCTATGGTAAATTTCAGAGAATCATTTTTCAATCTATTCTTTTAGAACTAGATAAATGGAAAAATCTAGAAATTATATACAATTCACCATAGACTTATATTGAATCCAAGGCTTTTAAAATTTTGTTTAACTAAAAAAAATCTTTTCAAATAACATTCACAATCACAAAACCAAACCAATTTTCATTATTCATTGTGAAATCAATTTTTCTAAGAACTTTTCCAAAATTAAGTTTGATTTATTGTTAGTTGCTTTCGGCTCTTTGTGGACACGATCCGGTACTTACCGGTTATTGTGTTTCAACTAGACACCCTGCACTTGGGGTCGAGCCAATATTAAATATACAATTGGACGAGCAAGCAGCGCCCGCCTGAGTTCCATCTTGGGCGCCCGCCGAGGCCAACAATTTGCCTGTTCTCTCAGGACTTTTGTCGAGCACATGGTTGCAGAAGGCTCGGGCGCATGTGTCACGCCCCGAATCTGAGGACCCGAGAAGTAAGTGTAAAACACACAAGACGTGAACAATCGGGTCACAATATCAGAGCAAACACAACGGTCGCGCAGTTGGGCCCACAATCTATCATATAAATAACTATAACAAACTAACTACCATCGTTTAGATTAAAATTTACATCACTAGACTTTTTGGTCTTTACATTTCCCAAAAATTAAAATAAATAACATTTCTTTACAACTTGAAATTTACCGGTGTACATTATAAAAATATGAAACTAGCCAAGCATTGTGGACATACTGCACAAATTTCCTATATTTACTTTAGGTCACCTTTGGCCTTCCTGTATGGGTCCTGCATTGACATCTGCAGGAACGTGAGCACGGACGGCGTATACTCACGCTACTCCACACTAATATATATATGCATGCATGATAATGCACATTTAAAGTGTATTAAACATAACAATGCAATACATAAGAAAATTTATAAATACACAAATATTAGCATCAAACGACAATTCTCCTTAAATATCATCTAATAATTCATATTCAACAATTATCAACATATCATCAGTTTTGAAAATATACACTTTATATTGCCATTTAGTAACTTTTCCATTTCACAACAATTTTGCACACAATCATCGGGGAATAGGTACATAACTAAACGTGCTTTAGGGCAATGACCCAGGGCGACGATACGTCACAGATAGATAAATGTACAGGTGCTAAACGTGCTTTAGGACATAGTCCAAGGTGACGATACGCCTAATATACACTAAACATATTGTGGGCTACTAACCCATTGGTATGAAAACTAAACCCTGCGCAGGTTCCGGGACTTTCAACCTGAGGGTATCTCAAGAACCTTCGTATTTTACCGTACCCAACCCCGAACAAACAAACAACCAACATTTGTTATTTATTTTCTTTAAATCCACATTAAATTTCATATCATCAAAACATAATAAGATCATTTGTCAATTAGGTAAAGAACTTCCATCCAACAAGTACACAACTTCCAAATTCATTCCATAAACATACCAAACAATCAATAAACATGCTACCAATGCATTTATTAACATTTCAACTCCATTATTGTGGTAATAACAAATAAAATCCAGCTTTGAAACACTTGGAATTAAACTTAAATTTGGTTCCATTTTCAAGTCCAAAATGGTCATGTTTGGTACCCGAAACTTAGCCAATTTTTGCCATAACATTTAGGGGTTCTTTCTATACTTTTAATACATAATCCTAACCAAAATTTTAAGCTTAAAATACTGCTCAACACTGAAATTCCAGCACCTAGCTAGTTTAGCTTTTTCTTCCATTTCTTGGTTTCTAAGTCTCTAAATCGGTTTGTTTTTGCACCAAAACTTAATCAAACTTGGGGGAATTGAATTTCAGTGGAACCTAGAAGTTTTAAGCCTCCTATACTCTGTTTTCCAGCCCTTAAAGTCTGAGTTTTCTAGCCTTAAGATTTCCCACGAAATTATGGCATTTTTAGGGTTTTGGGTGCCAAAAAACTATCAACTTGCACAATTTTTTGCACACACTTTAGGGGATCAATTTTATGTAAATCCTAGGGTTCCTAAACCCCTAAACCCTGTTTTTCAGTCCCCAAAAGGAGAAATATGCAGCTCTCCATTTGTTTAGGTTTTTAGCCATTTTAGTGAGCATATAGCTAGTTTAACTAATTTTCAACATTCTCACAATTTCTTTCAAATTTTCCAAATCCAACAACACATATAACATCCTAAACACACATACATGCATATATGAAGTAGAGTAGAGTATCCCTACCTCAATTCTTGGCCAATTTCTTCAAAAACTTCGAGGAGAAAGTAGAGTGGTTTCTAAGCTTCTAACTTGAAACTTCAACTTCCTTCTTCAACCTTTTTCTTTCTCAATTTAATTCTTCAAAAATTTCTAAAGAACATCACTTTATTTTAATTTCTCCTTTCAAATACATGTTCAAACTTCTTCCTAAAATTAATTTAACACAAAAATAAAATCAACTTACCAATTTGAAATTAACTTAATCGTTCTTGGTGCAAATTCCTTCTTTTTATCTTCTTCTCCTTTCTTTTCTCTTCTTCTTCCTCTTTTTCTATTTTTTTTTTCTCCTCTTTTTCTCTTCAAATTCTCTCCTCTCTTTGCCTTGGCCGAATGTCTCTTTATGGTCTTCAAATGCTTTGGCTAAATGGCTTTAAATACCATCAAGTTGGCCGAATGGCCTTTAAAGGTCCATCCGGGTAGGCTATATTCTTTCCCCCAACCAAGCCAAGCCATTAGCCAATTAAATCACTTCTTATGTCTCCCAAGTCATTATAATATATATATATGTTAAGTTGGTCAAGTATGTGGGTCCCATTTAATTAAAAGCTTAGACAACTCATGCCATAAAAGACAAACCAACAAATGGACCAAGTTTGCTTCCTACCCGGCCAAACCATCCATCAACTGACTTCCCTCCTTTAATCCTCACCAAAGGCCTGTCAATGGGTCTTCTTCTTCAATATATTCTTTACACTTTATGCTAAAGTGGTCAAACATGTGGGTTCCACTAAATTTAATGACCATAAACACTTTAGCACACAAAAGACAAACTAAATAAACAACAAAACTTTTCTAGGTTCTTCCATCCTTCTCAACCAACTTTGGCTCCTCCCCACACCCTTTGGCCGGTCCAACCTTCTCTCTAAATCCCCATTGGCTCATATGTCTTCACATATATAGCTTGGTCAAAATTAAAATACTTAAATTAGTCAAAATTGGAGGAATTACTTTCACAAAACCAACTTGGATTTTGCTTCCTCATGGCCGGCCACTTTCTCTCCAAACCGACTTAAGGCCTTGTTCCTCTTCTTTGGCCGGTCAAAGATCCTCCATGTCACCACCCTTTGGCCTCAATTGGTCCATGTAATTGTCAAATAAAGTTAAGAACTTGGACTAGGTCAAAATTGAACCAAAACTTTCCTACATGGCATACTTGAACTCTTTTCTTTCACTTAACCATTTTGTATTATTCTCTCCTCCATATGGCCGGCCAACTCACCTCCTAAGGGTCCAAATTAAGCTATTTCATGTGGTCAAAATTGAAATAAAAACTAATTTATATAATAGTCAAAATTGGTCTCAAACTAACCATGTTTAATTGGTTACATTTGGAGTAAACTTTCCACCTATTCACTTAAAAATATAACACTCCTAATTACACTTTAAATAAATTCCTAGCACTTTAAGGGAGCATAATTCTCTTTTAACGCTTTAGAAAATAATTCTCCAACCATTTGAACTAAATTTATAACACTTTGAAGCAAAATAGTTTTCTTTCAACACTTAAAACCAATCCTCCAATCACTTAACCTAATTTAGACAATTAGGGGTTCTAAATTTCTAAACTTTAAACCAATGTTAATTTATTTTACTTAAGACTCTAAACATGCTCCTATTTTCATTTTCTTTCATCAAAATTGAGTACTAAAAGTATCCTCTAACTTAGAATATAAATTATCTCCCAAAACATGGAAAATCCTTCATATACTTTTCTTTCACATGGCAATTTCATGTTTTCTTTTTCTTACATGGCTAAGCTCATGAAATATTTTGACTCCTTCCATCATAGATCAAATTTCCATTTTGTCCCTCAATAATTTACATAATGACCTTTATGTCCCTAAGTTAAAATTAGGGCTCAAAGTCCAAATCTTAAGACTTTTCTTCTACTTGGCCGACTACCTCTTCATTTCTCCTCTAATTCGACTTTTAAATTCCAAATTACCATTCTAAGCTTCTAGAATACCTTAATTCCTTCGAATTTGTGCCAAAACCTTGGCATTTAGAATCTTAAATTAACTAAAATTCACTTAACAACTCATTAAATTCAACTTAGCCAATTAGGGTTTCCAAGCCCCTAAATTTGAAACAAAAGTTATCTTAATTTAACTTAGGGTTTAAAGATGCTTAAATATCACCTTCTTTGAGCTAAATTTAAGTTTTAGGAAGATTTCCTATCTTAGATTTCAAACTAGGTTTAAAACGCATCAATTACTCCATGCACATTCACTTAAAAGTTTAGGGTATTACAGTAAACATCACCTAGACTCTTTTCCTACACATTTATACAAAGTTTTTAAGGGTCTTTTAGGTTTCAAAGAGTTACTAAATTTCAGAAATTCCAGCTTGCTTTAAGGAGTAAAAATTTTGAAAAAATTAAGTTTCTAGGTCACCAAAACATCATCTAACAACTTGCTTAATTAACCTAAACATGAAAATTCTTAACTTTTGCAATTTTTTCATTATTTTACACTCAAATACATATTAAAGGAAGTAAGTATCTTCTTATCTCTCCCCTTGGCTGTGAACTCCAAGAACTCCAAAGAAATAACAACTTTGGTTCTAGTTTTCCCAACTTTGTCTCCCTTTTTCAATTTTCCCTCTTCTCTACTTTAATTTTCCTTCTTCTTTAATTCCATTCACCATGAACACCTTGAAAGAAAGCATAAATTCATCATATTTTAATTTATTCCAAGAAATCAAGGTTTAATGTTCTTTAAAATTCAAGTGACGTCGAAAACTTACCTTAATTCAAAACTTTTTTTTTTTTTTTTTTCTTTTCTTAGTTTTCTTCTTGTCCTTCTTCTTCCTCTTTCTTCCTCTTTTCTTCTTTCTTTTCTTTCTTTCTTCCTCTTGGCCGAACCTCCCTCTTAGTTTTCTTTTCTTTTTCTTTTTCTTTCCCTTTGATTTTTTTTTTTTTTTAATTTTCCTCTTTGGCTAAATGGCCTACTACGCACACATGTGCACTTTTGGTTCCAATTTTCTTCCTTTCAGCAATTCCGTAAGACTCTCGATCACGGCCCCCTTTTTCCAAAGTCATTTGGTTCACATGGTTAAGTGGAAGACTTCCACTTGGCTTGGTCCAATTCCAACTAGTTCTCACTTGGTTTGGTCAAATTCCAACTAGTCTTCCACACTTTCTCAAGTCTTCTCCCAAGTCTTCAAGTCTTCTCCCAATTCTTTCGTGTCACCCGAATTGCTCCCCTCCTTTGGTTCCAATTTGATCACCTGGCCCTCTTTTAAGTCTAAATGCATGGGCCCACCAAGTTAATTAGCTTGACTTATGTTAACCAAGACAACAAAAACAAGCTATGGAAAAGGCAAAACAACACACACACACCTCTCTCACATTCGGTTCATCCATCTACACTTAGTCCACATTTTGTTTCTTTCTTCCCCCATTAGTCAAAGTAAACAAAAGACTTTGGTGGCCATTTGTCATCCCACATGGCCAAATGGTCTAACACACACCCACATACATACCAAACTCCCAAGTGATCTCCCGGCTAAAACTCTTCTCCTCTATCCAATTTGGTCACATGACTTAATTGAAGTCTTCCACATGACATCCAATTGAATTCTAACCATATACACCTAAGCACATACTAATTAAATTCATGGACCCCACTAATTTAAGAACTTTGACTCTATGTTAACTAAATGACAAACTTAAAGAAACAACAAATGAAGCTATATATATAAGTCTCTTTCGGCCAACATTCTTCCACTCGAATTAAGTCTCCTCTTTATACTCCATGACGGGTCAAGAGTCTTCCTCCATGAGTGCATGGTTTAGTCAAAATTAAAACACCTCCATTTGGTCAAAATTAGACACCACACTTCCACATGACCGGCCATTCCTCCACCATTTGCCGCTTTTTACTCTTAAAAACAATCTGCTCTTTTTTTTTTTTTACATTTGAAATCAAATTACTCTTTCACCCTTAAAACAAAGCAACATCCTTTTTCACCTAGAATTAATTCTTCCAACTCTTGAACCAATTTATGAGATTAGGGATTTTAAACTGCTAAACTTTAAACCAATGTTGACTTAATTTATTTTATGCTCTAAATAAGCTCTTATTTCCATATTCTTTAAACAAAATTAAATTCTAAAACTATTCCATGACTTAGACCACAAAATCATCTCCAAGGTATGTCAAAATCCATAGCTCATATTCATTTAAAAGTCTAGGGTATTACATTCTCCCCTCCTTATAAAAATTTCGTCCTCAAAATTTTCTCACCTTAACCTGAACAAGATTCAAAGGTTAAACCAACATATAGCTTCTCAGAAACTCAAACTTATACTCTTAAGTAAATTCTTTAATACCATAGAACAAATAAAATTTGGAAATCTATTTCTCAATTTAATACCCAAGTCATTCCACAATCTGCCAATTATATCATATTGAAATTATAACTTATCATAGTTTTGCCATGCAAATATAATTGTAATAACTGTTCCAATGGCTTTCCAAGTAATAACAATTAAATTGTTAATCTCCATCTCCACCAATATACTAATCCCAAACCTTCATATCATCATATGACTTTGTCAAGATATACTTCAGAATTTCGCTCTACCAATTTCATCACTTTGTTTATAACCCTTTTTCTTCCATATTCGTGTATCCATTCACCGTATAAGTTCCCTCATTCTGTAATCACATAAGTAGAATATCTCAAATAGGCTTACTTCCACTACATTATAGTATAAACAGATTATCTCCATTTCCCAGATGTTTCTTCTACTCTTTCATGCTATTTTATTTCAAAAATAGGCTATCTTCCCATCTCATTCTAGGTTTCTCATATAGGTCTTAACATATGACACTAGGGTTTAACACTTTCTCCCTTTCAACTGAAATTATGGTTCTATCTATTCAGAGTTATACTATAAACCAAATAGGTCACGTTAGAGTTTTACTAAACTTGCACTTGAATACTTCAAAATTTCATCCTTACTTCCCAACACTATTTCTGTCTCAGTTTTTCTCTTATTTACATATCACCACAACTCTGTTAAATTACCAAGTTTCTAATCCAATTTGGCTATTTAAATACTACGTCAAGTATAATTTTCAACATGGTTTATTCATTTCATATCTCTTTTCTCATTCCAAAGATCCATCGTCTTCCTTACCTCCAATTATGACCAAATTTACTTACCACTTTCGAACCCTTATCAAAATAAACCTACTTAGCCATTTCCACCAAAAGTGATTGTCTTCTCATGACTTAATCCTCCTACATACATATACATATACAGCATATCAATTTTATTCTAACTTCAGCAATTAATCTTTTAGTGATCAAAATTCCAACAATTACATAACACCTTGGTAACTTAAGAGTATAAATATTTCTACAACTTGTTTAGATAAATGCTAAACACTTTACTTCTGTATTCATACATACTGATAGAACATCCATCTATCTATTTAGCATTTGCAAAAACTCGTAGAGTGTCGTCTTAGAACTATTCGCTTTGTTCTTTTTTAATTACTATTATTCAAAACCTCGGATCACTACTTTAAAGATGCCAGTAATTCTTTTACTGGAATTAGACCTATTCTCAAACAATTAGAATCTAATTCCGCTATTCTTCACATAGAACCACAATCCATAAGATCTTATATACTGAGTCTTCAAATTCCATTTAATCAGGACTCCCTTTTTCATCAAATCTAACCGACTTCCTACTTATCGCAACTATCTTATACATATATATCCAAAATACTATTCTTACTTCTAATTGAACTCAAGATAATTTATAACATCATTGTACTTAAATTGATCATACCAGAATATCTAATTCACAAACTACATAGATCTAATAAGTATAACATATCTTATATCATTAATACTTTCAAACACTCTTCCAACTCTCAACTAAAACTGTCAAATATTCATTAATTTTTTTTTCATTATCGATTTCCCTTACCATCCCTTATCTTACAGCTACATTTTCATGAAAGTTCTATTAACCATACGAAACCTCAATATCAATAAATCCATATCTATTATATGACAATTGATTGGACCAAGTATAAATAATCAGTCACCATTTACCTTTACTATCATTTAACACCTAAACGTACAAGATTTAACTTTCACTCATCATATATCTTCTTTTTCTCCTTTCAGGTTATAGACCAGAAATCTCCTTTAGAATACTTTCAAAACTTTCCAAGCATAGTCTTGTATTCCATTTCATTATACCTCTTAATATCACTGGGTTGCACCATAATCTTCAATAAATGAAACTTTCAAACATTTCTCTTCCAAATTCATCAAGATTCGATACAGTTATTTACTCTTGAGCCCACCTACCATTTATGAATACTTTTTTATGTGCAATAATTTAACTAAAAAATTTACAATACTACATTTTCTGATTGAAGAAATTTCACTGGTTGAAATCTCGTAGCTCTCTATCTATGTTCTTATCAAAGCATATCATTAATACTCCACTGGTCAAGGACCAATACCAATTTAACACAAGAACTGCCTCAACTACTAATTATGCAGTAATAGTAAACACATCCAAATTAGACATAGATCTCGGCATTGTCATCCATACATAACAACCAAGAATCACATAAACATAGGCTTGACTATAGTTAGTTCTTCCAACACTTAAAATTCCCATAATTCATCTCACAAACCAAAAGTATAATAGTTAATATAAAGTAAGACCTTTCATTTCCATTCTCGAGTAGCTCACTTTTAGAGACTTATTATATTTTTTTTATTATCAATACTCTTATCCCAAATCATCCAATCAATAATGCCTCTAACCATAAGGCATCCCAAATAGGATAACAACAATAGTCCATTAATTTTATAGAACTTTAAATATCAAACCAGAACCTTAGAGATACTCAACTAACACATCAAATCCTTTAGAGGATCCTCATAATTATCTATCCGCATATTACCTGACTTTAAACTTTATCTCAAATAATTTGAATCTATTCTATCTATTCTCAATACACACTAATTCATCCATATTATCAGAAGTCAGTAAACAACATACTCTCTTAATTAATATTTAACCTGATAGTTTCTATGTTTACTTATAACCTTAAACTTTTTACCACTCATCTTATTAGGAATTCCAAATGATGCATAGTCACACTTAAGATTGAATATAATCATAAACTTCCAATCACTTAAACAAATCCTAAACTTTTCAAAACCTAATCCATGCCATAGGACATGGCCATACATATATACAAAATAGCCAGCTAACATGAAATTTAGGAAAGTCCATCCAACTCTTAAGAGATCAACTCCTCTTATCCTAAAAATTCACTTCCAAAATTCAGACATTATCCACAGAAAGAATTTTAAAATTTCTTCTTATTCAACCCCTAATCAATCTTCTGAACACAAAGTTCTCTCAAAACACTTAGTATTCTAAAAATTCTTTCCTCACCATAACCATTTTTAAGTCGAAATCTTTCCATAAACAAACACCTTTCAAGTAACCTCAACAATCATTGAGTCATATCCTCATACCCATTTCCTGAGTCTCTTGATCTTTAACTTACAAAGTTCTTATATTTTATCCACAATCACTTCTAACCATTCTTTTTAATACTAGAACTACTATTGAAATATGCCTCTTATACATTATACTTAGACACAAGAGGCTACCAATAATCTTACTAACCAACCTATCAGAAACACTTAACCACATTTCAAATATGTCACATAAGCATACAATATGATATGCAAACGTCCCATGACCCTAAGTATTCTGACCTAGGCTCTGATACCATCCTGTCACACTCCGGATCTGAAGACCCGAAGGGGGAGTGTAAAACACACATAACATGAATAATTTGGTCATCATATCAGAGTATATACAACAGTCACGCAGTTTAACCCACAAAATATTTAAAGTTGTCACACTACTAAAGCTACCCAACAATTATGCAGCTAATATAGAAAGTAAATAAATACAATCTAAACAACATTTAGGCTCACATTATGGCCTTTTCATCCCAATATCCAAACTAACTTTTATACAACATTATTGTTCCAATACACATAGCAAAAGAAAACAAACTAAACTAAAGTTGGGGTGGCATAATGCTTCAGAAACTGCGCTAGTTCTCCTATGTGGGTCTTACAATGGCATCTATAGGGATGTGAGCACTAATCCACGTGTGCTCACGAAACGTTACAATAATATATATATGATGTAAAGCACGGGTAAACTCAAAATAATACTAGAATTAATCAAAATGCATATTGAAAGCATGAAACTTCACATAATGTCAAAGAATTTCGTATAGCTCACATTTACATGTAACACGTCACAACCATTCCAATTCCATCACAATACTATACTAACCAATTTTGGTTTTCCTTACCGATCCATTCATCTTTTCATTTACAATTCTTTAACACAATCATCGAGGGTTGGGTACACAACTTATTGTGCTTTAAGATCTTAGCCTAGGGCGACGAAACGCCATAGTACACTAATTATATCGTGGGTTACTAACCCACTGGCATGAACACCAAACCCTGCACAGGTTCCGGGTCTTTTGACCTGAGGATATCTCAAGACCTTTCCTATTTTCTATACCCCACTACATTGGCCAAAAATCAACCATTTCATTTCCTTTTCATTATATTCATACTTTGCTCATTCTGTAATACCTTGAACTTTCTAAGTAAATGTACTTGGAACCTTTGGTGTATTTTGAACTTAACCTGAAATCTAAGTTAAAGAACCTTTCTAGAACTTGAACTTAGCCCAAAGAAGACAACATTTAAGCATCATAAAATTCTAAAACAAATTTAGACAACATTAATTCAAATTTAGGGGTTTGAAAACCCTAATTAGCTAAGTTGAGTTTAATGAGTTGTTAAGTAAATTTTGGTAATTTTAAACTTGAAAATGCTAGGCTTTTAGCTCTATTTCAAGGAGATTAATGTATTCTAGAGGCTTAGAATGATAATTAGAATTTAAAGGAAGAATTAGAAGGGAAATGGAGGGGTATTCGGCCAAGTGGAACGAAATGGCACAAATTTTTGACTTTTAGCCTTAATTTTGACCTAAGGACCTAAAGGGAATTAATTAAATTG
>JAVXUM010145734.1:0-15856 GCA_035590655.1 Pouteria glomerata | reverse complement strand
ATAACCCCCCCAAGAGTGCGCGCTCGCTCTCTCTCTCGCTCTCTCTCTCTCTCTCTCTCTCTCTCTCTCTAAGTCTCTCTCTCTCTCTCTCTCTCACTATACAAGATAATATGTTGGATGCATGAAGAAATTTACTTTCTCTACCATAATTCAGGGTAGGGCAGTAGGGCTCTTACGGTGGGGTTTCACCTTTTCGATGCATGCAGAAATACATATATACAGGGCGTTTGGTAACTCTAAGTTTGAGTAATTTTTAGTAGTTTTTTTTGTTTTTTATAAATTGTAATTTTTTATGTGTTTAATGAATAAAAATGTAATTTTTAACAAAAAAAAAAAGTGTAACTTTTAAGTGTTTAGTAAAATTGTTACTGTAGCAAAGTAGAAATGTGACAACTTTTATGCACTTTTGTGTATTTGGTAAAATTTTTTACTATAATAGAGTTAAAAAATATTAAAAAGTGAAATCCGCTGTTATATCAAATTACTATATCAGAGTAAAAAAATAACAAAAATTATAAATTTATTAAATATATAAATACTGTAATAATGATAATTTTTAATATTTTTTTAACTAATATTTATGCTGTGGAATGCAGCCATAAAACGCAGCCATAATGGGTTTGGTTTGTGTATCCGGTAAAGTTTGTAACGGCAGTGTTAGAATAATTGGAGATTGCATAATCTCTGTAACTTTGTGTAGCCGTGCAATATTGGGTTTTATTTGTGTTATATACGTTCATGAATTTTGAGGAAAAAAATTAAATAAACATACACCTCATGAATAAAATTATTAACATTGCATATAAAATTGGAATGATAAAGTCAATTTGGAGAACACAAAATATAAAAAAAATATAAAATAACAATTAAACAATATTAAATAAAAAACAAAGGAGACAAGAAATGAAAATCTGTTTCTTGTGTCCATTCTCCGTCACATTGTCAGAGAAAAAAATCGAATAAATTGATAGGAAAATATTTGACACATGAAAAAAGATGGAGTGATGCTACTATGCACAAAAAATAGTTCATCTTAAATATATCTTTTCCAAACTGAATTGATTGACTTTCATAATTTCATTGTTAGATAATTCAGCTTACTAGATAGTGGGAGGAAGCAACCCACCAGACTGATTAGTAATTACATGCAAAGTTGTAATTACATAACAGTTCTCCATTTACATAAGAAAAAGCAAACCTTTTTCCCAAAATATAAGAAGGAAAATTTCTGAAATATTGAATTTTCGGACTGAATTTGTCACGCCCCGTGCCTGGAGACCCAGGGAGTGAGTGTAAAGCACACATAACATGAAAACACGGTCCTCATATCAGAGCAAGCACATTGGTCACGTAACGGACCCACAAAACTTCTCCTGCAATATAACGACCTAAATTTGTTCAAATGGGTACCTAATAAAAATACCTGTGCAAAATATACTCGCTACCATACAGCGGTTTTTATAAACTAACATACATTCCCATCCAAGGCCACACGCACGGTTACATCAACCAATGTAAACGTGTAACAAGTCCACTATGTTGGAATTTCATAAGTCAATTCATGCCTTGGCATTATGGCCATTACAAACCCCAAATCAAAAGAATAATATATATCTATTACAATGTTTTCTCAAAATATATTTACAACATGTAAAATTCATCCAGTCTATGCAAAAACATATGCATCTTCTCCCTTTGCCTTCAAGTCTCTCCTAATCATCCTAAGTGGGTTCTACAGGGACATCTGTAAGGACGTGAGTATGGACAACGTGTGCCCACGAATACTCCCATAATATAAACATGATGTAGGTAATAATCATGATACAACTAACAACAAATAACCCAACATTCATAGCATGATAGCAAATATCTCATGATTCAATACATAAGCAAGTTTCATAACCCAATGTGAATACCAAGGTGGGTGCATTGTCATTTATCAATGTTTAAAACATTAACTTGTTCATCTTGTGTATACATCACACATTAATCTATCACACATCATCAGGGATTAGGTACTACTCCGGTGTCCTTGTTCCGGGCGACGCCGCGGCCCCACGGGCGTTCTTTAGAATGGTAACCCAGGGCGACGCTACACCCGTGTGTATACATAATACACTGTCCTCATTTCGTAGGCTACTAACCTACTGGTATGAAACACCAAACCCTGCGCAGGTTTTAGGACTTATAACCCAAGGGTAATCTCAGACCCTTCCTATTTTCCGTACCCCACAATCCCCGGCACATAACCAATCATTTCGTTTTCTTATCTTTCCATTAGGTTTGTGAGTTATGTGTTAGGTTCACATATAGCACAATCCATTTGTTAACTTCATGTGTGCAACACCATTTATTCCATAAGCTTTCTCATTTCACTTCAAGTATCATTCATTTCACTAAAAGCAAGGTAGCTCGGGAGTTTTTACAAGCATCCTTACCGCACACCAATTTCCATTTGTCATAAGAATAAACATGGCAACATGCAATTGTAAGAATTGTAGCATTTGTTTGATACACATTACCTACTAGTAATTAATAATGATGAAAAATGAAACAATATGGTGTAATAGGCTAAACAAAGGAAGAAAATTTTAGGTTTTCAGAGGACCGTCCGGATCCTCCCCTGCCACGGTTCAGACGGCCGGGAGGGGATCTCCATAATCGGCCTAACCGTCTGGACCCTCCCTTGTCATGGTCTGGACGGCCGAGAGGTTGGTTTTCGAGTTGCCTATGACCGTCTGGACCCTCACCAAAACTGTCCGAACGGTAAGCCGTGGCCGCCCATAACACCCTTAAACGTCGTGTTTTGGTTTGTGACACAAACGGTATCTCATGCCCTCGAGCTCTACCATTATCAAGCAATCTTCAACCACTTACCCTAGCTATCGTAGGCCCTCTCCTTGGTCCTCCCCCCCTATTTACTCTTCCTCTCCCCACCACACCCACACACTTGCAAAGCAAAAGGAATCAAAGAAACTTCCTACCACTTCTACCTCTCTCCTATCACACCTAACATGAACAAAGGTCATGGTTCCTTCTCTAGCTACCACTTCTCATAGCATTCAAGGGTGAAGAAGAAGACTTCAAATTTATACTAGGAGAGTAGAAGTTTCCTTACCTTAAATTTAAGCTCAACTTCTTCAAACACTTCAAGATTTTCAAGAACTTCAAGATGGAATCTCCTTCTTCAAGCTAATTGCAAGAGTCTAAGACTTCAAGAATTTGAGTTCTTCCTTCAAATTCTCCTTCTTCTTGATTTCTTCTTGCACTCCTCTTCTTGGTTTTCCTCTTCGTTTCTTATTCTTCTTCCTTTTCTCCTTGCTTTTCTCCCAATTCTCTCTAATGGCCGGTTGGTTCTCTCTCTCCTTTTGATACTTAAAAATTAATATCTCACCAACCAAGAGACATATACATATATATCTATACTCTCATGGCCGGCCAAGCCCCCTCAACCACAAATTCAAGCTATAGGCATATATGTATAAATATATAAGTCTTCCACCATTAAGGCCGTGGGTCCCACATGTTAAATGCTCTTGACTTGCCTTCATTACAAACAAATTTGAAAGACCAAAGCCTTGCCCGGCCATTCCCTTCCTCTACCATCTTTCATTCATTAATATATATATATATATGTATACACATGCTTACATGGAGGTCAACATGTCAACAAAATTCACATTGACTTAGTCAAATTAAAGCCAAGGCTTTCCATGGCCGGTTTTCTCCTTTACCCTCCAATTCTTCTACACAACTTAAGTTAAACATTTGCACTCCATAAGACCATCATCTAGCCGACCGCCTTGTGCTCCTCATAGTCCATTCCAAAAGAAAATGGAAGGTCAATTCATTTTAGCTCCCAACCTTAGGAAAATTTGGTCCGCAAGAAGATAATTCATGATTCCCATTCATACCAACGGTGAGGGTATCACATTCTCCCCTCCTTACAAAAATTTCTTCCTTGAAATTTTTTTCAACACATGGAAAGATAAAACTTTACAAATACATCTAAGAGAACAAGGAAGGAAATCGCTCTTGCATTTCTGCCTCGCGCTCCCAAGTTGACTCCTCGATGTTGTGGTGCTTCCACAATACTCAAACCAAAGGAATTGTCTTGTCTCGTAGCACTTGGTCTCGAGTATCTAAAATTTGGACTGGTCTCACTTCATAGTTGTTATTTGAGTCAACTTCTAACTCCGTCCAATCCAACACATGAGAGGGGTTCGGCACATATCTCCGTAGCATAGATACATGAAATACCTCGTGCACACCGGAGAGTTGTGGTCGTAAGGCTAAGCGGTAAGTTACCTCACCCACCCTTGTTAAAATCTCAAACGGACCGATGAAACGGGAGGACAACTTTTCTCGCTTGCTAAAGCGGAATTGCTCCTTTAGGGGTGAAACATTTAGGAACACGTGGTCCCCCACTTGAAACTCCAGTAGCCATCGCCGTCAGTCTGCATAGTTCTTTTGTCGGCTTCTAGCCGTTTCTAACCGCTGTCTAATCATTTTTATCTTTTCATTCGTTTCCCGGACTATCTCAGGTCCAACTATGGCCACTTCTCCAATCTGTGTCCAGCACACTAGGGAACGACAAGGCCTTTCATATAAGGCTTCAAAGGGTGCCATGCCAATGCTAGATTGAAAACTGTTGTTGTAAGCAAATTCCACCAGTGGCAAATGCTCCTCCCAATTTCTCTTGAAATTCAGGACACAAGCTCGGAGCATATCCTCCAATACATGAATAGTCCTTTCCGACTGGCCATCTGTTTGGGGATGAAAGGCTGTGCTGAAGCATAACTCCGTCCCCATCGCCATTTGAAAACTTTGCCAGAAACGGGAAACAAACCTGGGATCTCGGTCAGAAACGATAGAAACCGGTGTCCCGTGCAACTTGACAATTTCTCGAATATATAACCAGGCTAGGGAGTCCATTGAGTCGGTTGTCTTCATTGCCAAGAAATGGGCTGATTTTGTTAGTCTATCCACAATCACCCAAATGGCATCACAACCCCTCCTCATCCTCGGCAACCCCATGACAAAGTCTATGGTGACGTGCTCCCATTTCTATTCGGACACAGGCAAAGGTTGGAGTAAGCCAGCTAGCCGTTGATGCTCTGCCTTTACCTGTTGACAAGTTAGGCACCTTCCCACGAACTCTGCCACATCTCTTTTCATCCCAGCCCAGTGGAATTATCTCTTCACATCGTGGTACAGCTTCGTGCCCCCCGGATGCACTGCTAACCTCGACTGATGAAATTCTTTCATGCCGTCTTCTCTCATAGCCGAGGGCACAAAGAGTTTTCCTTGATACTTGACTACTCTCTCCTCTAGTGTCTAGCCAGGCAAGTCTATTGACCCTTCTGTCTTCTAACAAATCTCCTTTGTCTCATTGTCAATTCTCTGGGCCTCAATCACCTTGTTTACCAGGGCTAGATAAATCACTGAAGTGTATAGCATGCTTTTCTCGATCTCATCCTCCAGCGCTAATGCAAACTCATTGAGTGTCCCTAACATTTCCCACTCCTTCAATACTAGAGTGGCCACTACACTCTGAGTCTTCCGACTCAATGTATCCCCCACCACATTTGCTTTGCCGGGATGGTAATGAAGATCGAAATTGTAATCCTCCATATATTCCATCCACCAGTGTTGCCTCAGATTCAAGTCTTTCTGAGTAAAAGTATACTTGAGACTCTTGTGATCAAAAAAGATCTCGAATCTCTCACCATATAGGTAATGCCTCCAAGTCTTGAGCACAAATATCACAGCCGCCAATTTCAAATCATGCACGGGGTAGTTGCTTTCATGATTCTTTAACTGTCTTGAACCATAGGCCACCACCCTTCCGTTCTGCATTAAAACACACCCCAGTCCCTCCCATAAGGCATCACAATAGACAGAATAGCCCACTCCTCTCTCTGGGATAATGAGCAGTGGGGCGGTGGTTAGCATTTTCTTGATTTCTTGGAATGCCCTTTCACAGGTTTCATTCTACTCGAACTTTACTCATTTCCTCGTGAGTCGAGTCAATGGAGCTACCAGCCGTGAAAAGTCAAGCACGAACTGGCGATTGTATCCCACAAACCCAAGGAAGTTTCATATTTCAAACACAGTTCTTGGCTGTGACCATTCCAGAACTGCTTTAATCTTAGAAGGATCAACTGCTACCCCCTCCTTGGACACTACGTGCCCCAAAAACTTGACTTCCTTCAGCTAGAAGTCACACTTACTAAGCTTGGCATACAACTGATGGTCTCTCAGCCGTTGCACCTCTAGCCTCATGTGTTGCTCGTGCTCTTCCTCGGACTTGGAGTAAATCAACACATCATCGGTAAATACCACCACAAACTTATCCAAGAATTCTCTGAAGACCCGATTCATTAAATCTATAAAAACGGCAGGCGTATTAGTTAGTCCAAACGGCATCACTCACTAGGAACTCGTAATGGTCATACTGAGTCTTAAACGCCGTCTTGGAGACATCTTTTTCCCGGATCCTCACTTGATGATAACCCGACCAAAGATCGATTTTGGAGAACATGGAAGATCCCTTCAACTGATCAAACAACTCGTCAATCCTCGGTAACGGGTATTTATTCTTGATGGTTACCCGATTTAACTTCCGGTAGTCGATACACATTCGGAGTGTCCCGTCCTTCTTGGCCGCAAACAACGCCAGTGCATCCCAGGGAGAGGTGCTCGGCCGAATAAAACCCTTGGCCTTTAACTCTTCTAGCTGACTTCTCAATTCCTCTAACTTTGCCGGTGCCAATCGATATGGAGGGATAGAAATGGGCTTTGTGCCCGGTATCAATTCAATGCTAAACTCCACCTCCCGTTTCGGTGGCAATCCCGGCAAGTCCTTTGGGAACACATCAGGAAATTCATCGACTACCTTGGGTAATTGAGCCTTCTGTTCTTCACCCTCATCTTCCAACACCAAATTGGCAAGTGAGGCGCACAAATCTGCCTTTCTACGACTTCTCCACAAAGGTAACTCAGGTATTGTGCATCAGTCCACCAAGAAGCGGATAGATGTGCCTTCGGGGGTAAATAAGGTCACTTTCCAGTTGGGGCAGTCAATTATGGCTCGATAAGTCTCAAGCTAATCCATTCCCAAAATCACACCAAACTCCTGCATTTCTAATACAATTAGATTCATAGGGACCACCACTTCTCTCTTATCAACCACGTTTTCCACCTGAAGCTCACACTCCTTAACCACGAATATCAAGGAAGAAAATCCGACAGTCGGGGTTTCCACTAATTACAAGAAGTCCATATGACTCACTTTTAAGGTCAGTGCAGACACACATTTAGCAGAGATAAATGAATGTAAAGGCCCCATGTCCAACAATACCACAGCATAAGTAAAACACACTCGAAAAATACCTCGAGTAATTAATGGCTCCGCCGGTGCCTCCTGTTGGTGCATGGCAAACACTCTACCCTACGCTTGATTGGTGGGTGGTCTGCCACCACTTTGGCCCGACGGAGCTCCTCTCGATAGTGGAGATGCTCCACTCTGAGATGTCCCTATCGAAGGACCCCGTTGCTACGTCTGTTGCTGGGATACTGAGGAACGGCTACTTTAACCACTCTGGCCTCCTGGCCCTACTCTCTCACCAGCACCTCCTTGTAGTTGGGGGCAAAATCTCTGAATATGTCCTGCTTGCCCACACCGGTAGCACACCTAGTTGTCCACTGTAGTCCCACCTCCCGGTCGGCTGGTAGATTCAATCATGCCTCGCAATTGGGGGCATTCAGCCTTCACATGTCCCGGCTGCCTACAATTGTAACAAATGGGCTGCCCCGTCTCTGTCCTTCTAGGCAGTCTAAGGGTCACACTGGTTGGTTGGGCTGGCTGCCCCTGAGAAGTAGATGCGCCCCCTTTCTGTCATTTTCTGCTTTCTCCCTCTTATTGCTTTTATCTACCTCTGCCACGGTGGCCTTCAAGCATTGTTTTGGTTTCCAATAAATCCCTTTCCACTGCCATGGCTCTATCCACCAACTCCTCATAATCGTTGATACAGAGCATCACCATTTTATTGCAGAGGGTTAGCTTCAAGCCTCGTTCAAATTTTCGGCACTTCAACCGGTTGCTGGAAATGAGCTCTGGTGCATACTTGGATAAATTTGTGAACTGCTGTTCATACTCCAGCACCGTCATGTTCCTTTGGATCAAGCCGAAAAATTCCTCCCGCTTGGCATCTCGCAATGACTGGGGGAAGAAGCGGTCACAGAACTTCTCCTTGAATTGCTCCCATGAAAGTCCCATATGTCCCTTAGCCTCCTTTATGCCTTTCCACCATGTGGAAGCTCGCCCCACCAATTGAAAGACGGTTAGAGTAATGCAAATGGCAGGTTCAACAATCTCTTGAGCCTCCAAGATCTTCTCACATTCATCCAAGAAATGCTCTGTCACCTCGGTGTCCGCCACACCGTCATAGCTAGGAGGCTTCATCCTCTTGAATTGCTTCAGGTTGCTTTTACTTGCACTCGCTTGTGTTTGTGGTTGGGGTGCCGCCCGTGCTCCTCCTGCCATTGTGGCCATTGCAGCGGCCAATTGCTGTAAAAATGCCCCAGCGTCAACTGCAGCAGGATGGGGAACGTCTGGTGCTACAGGTGGCGCCGCTCCGCCTTGGGGCACTGGTGGCATTTCAGCCACTGCACTATACTCCGCCTCCTGTTCTTGCAGGATGGAGGCGCTGACATCATGCCTGTGCACTGGGGCATCCACTGCTCCCCTACCTCTCCCACGGCCTCGGCCTCAGCCTCTTCCTCTTGACTCTTGTCTTGGTGGCATTCTAATTAAATATAAAAGAATGCACTATAGGTCAATAACATTATCACATCTTACAGAAGACGGACAACAAGAAAACATATTACTTTAATGTCACGTATTCATGCAATATGAAATGCAATTGTTCCCATGTCCCTAGGTAGTTAAAACTAGGCTCTGATACCATCCTGTTACGCCCTGGGCCCGGAGACTCAGAGAGTGAGTGTAAAACACACATAACATAATAACACGGTCATTATATCAGAGAAAGCACATTGGTCATGTAGTGGACTCATGAAACCTCCCCTGCTATATAACGGCTTAAATTTAATCGAAAGATGTACCTAATAGAGTAACCTGTGCAAAATATTCTCGCTGCTAAACAACCATGCAGCGGTTTTACCATTTAAACATACAAGCTCATCCAAGGCCACACACACACATGGCCACATTATCCAATGTAAAGTGTGTCAAAGATCCATTATTTGGAAATTTCATAAATTTGTACATGTTTTAGCCTTATTGCCATTACAAGCCCAAAATCAAAAGAATAATATATACATTATACTGTTTCCTCATAATACATCTATAATATGCAAAACTAGCCCAATCTTTACAATGAGTGGACATCCCCTCCTTTTGCCTTTAAACCTCTCCTAATCATCCTGAGTGGGTCCTGCATGAACATCTGTAGGGACGTGAGCACAGACGGCGTGTCCCTACGATCTATTCCCATAACATAAATATGATGCATATAATGTTCATGACATGGCAAAGCAATAATAATCCAACATTCACAACATGTTAGCCAATACCTCATAATTCAATTTATAAGCAAGTCTCATAAGCCATGTGAACGTCAAGGTATATGCATTAGCAATGTTTAATCCATTGTCTTATTCATCTTATGTATACATCACACATTAAACGTTCATACAATCATCGGGGATTGGGTACCATTCCGGCATGCTTATTCCAGGCGACGCTATGCCCCCGACGTTCTTTAGGATGGTAACCCAGGGCGACGCTACGCCCGTGTGTATGCATAAGCTAATACGCTGCCCTCATTTTGTAGGCTACTAACCTACTGGCATGAACCATAAACCCTGTGTAGGTTCTGGGATTTTCGACCCGATGGTAACTCGCCCCATTCTTATTTTCCGTACACCACAACCCCTGGCACACAACCAATCATTTCGTTTTCTTATCTTTCATTAGGTTTGTAAATTTTGTGTTGAGTTCACATCCCGCACAATCCACTTTGTGATTTCATGTCAACAACACAAGTCTTTCCATGAACATTCTCATCTCAACTCAAGTATCATTCATTTGGCTATAATCAAGATAATTCAAATGTTTTCACAAGCATCATTACCTCAAACCAATTTCGATGCATTAAATCAAGTCATATGCAACATGCCATAATCAAGACAATGCATATATAAAATGAATTAAGATGGATTAATTCAAGAAGTTCAATGTGTTTAGGGGTGAAGTGGGTATACATATTAAAAGGGTACAAAGCAAGTTGGGGTCCAATCACAGGGGCTCGGGCACCCAAGACATGCCCAGTGGGGCGCCCAATGCCGCGGGCGCACGAGCTAATTCTCAGGCGGGCGCCCACCGAGAGGGATTTCTGGCACACTGTAGCTCGGGCGCACGGCCTGTTTCACAGGCGAGCGCCAACCGAGGGTGATGTTTGTTTCGGATTTTGGCCAATTTCACGTTTTTCTCCTCCATTTTCAATTCTCAGTCATTTTTATGTACCTTATACCAATTTACATCCGCTTTTCTATCATTCAAGGTCACCCTAATCTAGAGTTCTCATAACTTTCTTCCCTCTCCTCCCATTATTCACTACCATGCAACTCAACCAAGCATAATCTCTATGCCTAGTTTTGGTTCCAAGAGTTTGGTTTATCTCCCAACAAGGAGTCATGGTTTCTTTTGCTATGAACCACATCTAAAAGAGTTCCAAAGAGAAAAAGAGTTTAAATTCATATTATGAGAGTAGAAGTTTTCCTACCTCAATTTCAAACTTAAGCTCTTCAAAACTTCCAAGATGATGATAGCCTTCTACTTAGCTCCAAACTTGACAAGGCTTCAAGAGCTTTTATATCCTCTCTTGAATTCTTTTTTCTCTTGATTCTTTCTTCACTTCTCTCCTTGGTTCTTCTCCTCATTTCTTCTTCTTCTTACTTCTCTCCTTTCTTTCTCCCAATTCTCTCTAATGGCCGGATGGTTATCAAGTCGCAATTGTCTCTTTCTCTCTCCTTGGACACTTGGTCTTATAATTAAGTGTTTCACCAACCAAAAATACACACACATATATATATATATATAAATATACATCAACATGGCCGGCCAAGCTTTTCTCATCACTAATTCCTCTAATATATAGATATATATATATGCATACAAGTCTTCCAAGCATTAACTAGAGGGCCCCACTAAGTTTAATGCATTTTGACTTACTTAACAAAGAAAACAAAACATAAGAAATTGGAAGACCAAATCCCTTACCTGGCCATTGCCTTTTCCACCCCTTCATTTCTCATTATTATATATATATTTATGCTTATGTGGAAGTCAACAATCCAACTTGAAGTTTACTAGTCAAACTCATGACTACTTAGTCACAATTGGTGCCAAACACCTCTATGGCCAGTTCCTTCACTTCCTTTCAAGTCCTTCTTCACAATTTAAGTTAAACAAGCTCCCTCTCTTGGAGCATCACCTAGCTGGCCACCCCACACAATTTTCTTCTCATTATACTCTCCTACTAACATGCACAAACCAAGCAAGGGCATTCACTTTAACTCCCAACACTTAGAACAAATTAGGAAAATAATCTCCTCTCCACAAGAAACTAGTTCATGATTCACATTCATACAAAAGGTGAGGGTATCACAAATATGGTATAAGAGTGAGTCTTCAATTACGCCCAACTAGTCCACTCTGTGCCTACATCCGTATGGATCAGCGTGAGAAAAACAGTTAGGAAATGTCTTACAATGGCTTATGAGATATAAGAGATAGACTTTCCACATCCTAACACCTAAATTTTAAAATTAGGATCTTTATTTTTGTTTATAATCGGATTTCTTTACAATGATGATATCGATAAATATATATGTTTTGTATATAATATATACACGGAAGGGTCCAACTAATCACAAGGGTGGACAAGAAGTTTTATCCTTTCCTTCATCGTGCATGCACCAACTACTTGCCCATCCCATCTCAATGCTATCTAAATGATTTGTCACACAGCATGGATTGTTTTAATGTTGTCGTATAGATCCAAAAGAATTTGTCCCGCGCAGTTCAGTGCTAGATGTCGTTTGAATTTATAAAAATTGAAATAAAATAAAATATAATTTATTTTAATATCCAGAGTGGAACTAACAAATCAAGAAAAGATAAAAATAGATAATAAAAATCTGTTCAAAGAGTTCGCTCTAAATGAATTTTTGACATATACTTTTTGCATATTGTGCATAGCTTTTTAAGAATTTATAGAGATTGTAAAGATTTATAAAAGTTTATATAAATTTATAGAAATTTTATAAAAATTTAGATAGTTCAAAGTGAGAAAAAATAAAATTTGTTAAGATCTATAAAGATTTTTAATAACTTTTAGTGTTTCAAATACAATCTATAGGAATGGAGCTAGGAGGTTTTAGGGGTGGCCATAGAGCACCCTTAGTTCTGGAAAGTGTCAACTATTTATATGAATTTTTGACTAAAAAAATTATACTGCGAGCTTTCCTTAAAATTTTAAAATAGTTAACCTTAGTTAGGAAAACACTATCAATAGTAAATATAAATTTTTAAATTAAAAAATTTAAGTTATGAACTAATGTTTCTAGAATTTAATTATTTTTTATTAATTGATATATATATTCCAAAAATTAAAAGATTAAATGATTGTATCATTTATATATATATATATTAATTTATTTTTTATTTAATAAATATAATTTATAATACAATTATAATTTTTTTTTTTTACTCTCGGACTCAAAATCTTGATTTCCTCCCCAATATGACCAAAAACGAAAACAAAAATGAATATTTATTAATATCAAAAAATAAGAAAGCAACCAGTGAAGTCCAAAATGCAACTTTGGATGTAAATCGTGGTTGTCGAGTTTTGGTTAGGACACCTGTGTCCTGGCATTTGATTTGGCCAGGTCCTGCAAAGAAAAAAAATTAAATTATTAATTAAAACAATTAATTAATTAATTACCTTATACTTTATTATAATTTATTAAAAAACACCTATTATTAACAAAATTACAGAGAACTAGAATTAGCCCTAAAAGTTTATTAATTGATTATTTTAATACCATTTTCAAGAGTTTAAGTTAGAGTGAGAAAAATACTAAATACATATTTAAAAATATTGACTTACGCCAAAAATGCAATAAATATCTTCTTAAATGACCTTTTAAAATGTCATTTTTAGAGTGCAATCATTACAATAAATTTTTAACAAAAACAAATTCTAGAAATGAACTCGTGACAAGAAAAGATTCCAAGTTCGAACTGGATAGAAAACCACAAACAAAGCACTGAGCCAACCCATAGATTTTATGGGTGCGTTTGGAGTATTAAAAATATGAAAAAAAAAAATTTCTTAAAATTTTTAAAACTTTTCTAGCACATTTTGTTTTTTTTTTTTTGTATTTTCCTAAAATTTTAATAAATTTATATATATCTACATATCTCAATAAATTTTTACAAATCCTAATAATTTTTTTACAAACTCCAATAATATATTTACAAACCCAAATAAATTTTCTACAAGTTTCAAAATTTTTTAACAACTTTCAAAAAATTCTAAAATAAAACCGTTTGAACAAAATCAAAAAAGTCATTTGAATGAATTCTCTTTTTGAAAAGATGATGCAAATTAAGTAAAAAATTGAGACTATTCTTCTTTAAAAAAGTGATTTGATGGTTACTCATTAAATGCCAAAAAATTATCCAAATTAGTTTTTAGATATTTTTCAATACTCGAAACGCCCCTTAATATATTTACAATAGAATAAATTAGTGATGTAGACGGATATATTGTTTATTTTCCTTAGATAATTTTATTTCCTTTCCTTAGATAATGAGATTTTATTTTATTTTATTTTAAACTTAACCTATATAAAGGTTAAGAATTGTAAAAGTTTAAGAGTTTTCATTATTGATTAAATATAGAATTTTATGATATTTTATTTTCTCTAACTTTCACCTGAAAGATTGGGATTTATTGTGCTTTCGGTTGCATCATGTAATATCAAAGTAAGGTTTTCCTTAATTCGATGGTGCAAGACAATACTAGCGGTTACGTAAACACTGACGAGGTACAATAGATGTGCAATGAGGTAACAGCAATATCCGCTTGTCTCGAGAACCTAGTGGCGATGCTGAGGTACAATAGATGTTCCTCACGGTTGGTCTCTGAACCTTGTAGCCGGTACTATTATTGATTCTCGTCGTCAATCAATCAAAAGGAGAGATGCAGGGTTTGAAATGTTTGAGCTAGCTAATGCGAGTGTAAGAAAGGGGAAATATCGGTTCTATTTTCGTTTGAAACCTAATATTCTTTGTTTTGATGGATTCATAGATATTGAAGAATTCTTAAATTGAGTTGCTGAAGTTGAAATGTACTTGATTTTATATCTATCCCTAAAGACAAAAAAGTGTAATATGTTACAATTTGGCTTCGTAGTGGTGTTTTTGGCTTGGTAGTATCATTTGCAAAAGAATCATAAGCGTGAATGGAATGATAAAATTAGATCGTGAAGTAAGTTAAAAAAGACACTGAGATATCGATTTTTACCACTCAATTATGAACAGTATTTTTTCCAACAGAGTCAACACTGCTCGTAGAATGATAAGACTGTAGGCGAATGCACCGTTGAATTTTATAAATTGACAAAATAGGCCGATTTGACAGAGTCCAAAATAGTTTTAAGGCAAAAGATCGAGAAGACTAAAATAGAAGAAATAATTGTAGAATTTTCAACAAATTGTAATAAGTTTAAAGAAAATATGGAGATAAAAGAGGATTTTATTTTTGGGAATAATATTTTTAAAGATAGTTACAATTTAGATTAATTTTTTTTGGAAGAAACAAAATTATGATTAGTCTTTAAGAAGAGAAAATTAAAAATTTCAAAATATTAGAATTTGTTGATATTTTTGTGATAAACACTACAATTTGGATTTATTATTCCATGGTGAAGAAACTAGTGATTTTACCAATTTTCAAATAATAGGAGTTGAAGATAAAAATACTTTGAAATTTATTAATTTTACAAGAGTAGATAAGTATTATGTTGAGAAAGTATGGATTGATATGACTGGAGTTTTCAAGCATGGAGAATCACTCGAAAAATTATTTACAGAAAAAAAAAATTAGATCACTATTATATGTAAAGATGAGGATTATTCCTAAGTTTGAATTATGTATACTTTTATTAGTAACAGAAATTATATTGAATGTATTTGCTTGTAATGGTTCTCCATTTTTATTTTAGATTATTTTATTTTAGATAGATCAAGAGTGGTTTATTTTTTTTTTTTTAAGTAAAGGAGAATGACATAAATGTGATATATTATTTATTTTTCTTAAATAGTTTTATTTACTTTCATTAGATTATGTGATTTTATTCTATTTCATCCTTAACTTATATAAAACTTAAGAATTGTAAGAGTTTAAGAGTTTTTATTATTGATTAAATATAGAATTTTGCGAGATTTTATTTTTTCTAAATTTTGCATAAAAAATTAAAATTTTACACGCTTTCAATTGCGTCAATTAGAAAAGTGTATTGTATATAAGAATAAGTTGTGTTTTTATAATAGAATGTCTACACTATACATACCGCAAGGGATATCCTACATAAGATAATAATTTCCAGGGTAGAAATCATAAAGAATTTAATAAGGGTTCATTTGGTGAAATTATCTTTTTTTTTTTTTTTATTTATTTGTTTATATTTTTTGTTTTTTGTTTTTTTTCCTCATAAAAATTAAAATAACTTTTGAAAATGTAATCTTTTATTACTA
>JAVXUM010145711.1:0-15860 GCA_035590655.1 Pouteria glomerata | reverse complement strand
CTTACCATTATTAAATGCTACATGACTGATATTAAATGGAAAATGAAATGAATACTCGTGCCAAGCAACCAAATGGGGAAAGAATGATTACCTTTTCTAAGGATAATATTACTCTATCACATCTCTCTTACTATAAATATAACACTTAGTCACAAATCCAGGTTTGTTCACTATTGCTTACTGAATTTCTTGCTTCTTTCTTTCATTTCTTTAAAGCAAGAACTGACTTAAGCATCGGAGAGGTTGTGGTCGGGACGCTCCCTGGCCCATCCTTCTAATTTGCTTTGTCTTGCAGATTCAGATTTTTCGTTTTTCAGTGGACGTGGTGAGCACGCTCGGTGGTAATTTTTGCTGTCGAACATTTGGCACCCACCGTGGGGCACGTTTTCTTAGTTCCCCACTTTTCTAATTGTAATTTGGAATTAAATTCAAACTTTTCGATTAAGAATGATAGCCAGGGGAGATACAACGCCTCCACAATCCCCACACACAAAGGACGAGCCCACTCCAACTAAGCAGAAGGAAAATTCATTAGTTATACACACCCCCCTAGAAGCAAGCAGGAAGTGTAAGGTGGAGGATTTTGAGGCTGTTAAAAGAAGGAAAGAAGTGAATCATTGGTGATTGAAAAGCAGATCGAGTTAGAGGGATTATTGTTGCAATTAAGTCAAGAAAAATGGAAGAATATTTAAAAGCATGCTTCTGAAACACCTTCAGACTCAGAGGAGAGTGTTGATTCGTTGTATGAAAATGAAGAAGAATAAGAGTAGACACAAATAAGGAAGGATCAACCCACAGTTCATACAGAAAATAGGAATCTTTGGCCTGAAGGGGAATTTCAGATGCAATCCCAAAGGCTGAAGCTATCTATACCAGCAAGGAAGAAGTCTACAAAATCCCAGGGAAATGAGATTATCCATGTCCTTAAAAGAAAGTCCACAAAAAGAAGGTCACAAGTCACAGAAGAAGACTCTTCTAGTGAGGATGATGCTGTGCAAGGAAGAACTAAAAAGCTTGAAAAAACAAAAGAAGCTGAGAAGCTGTATCTTCAGAGTTGCGAAGACCCAGCTCAGTCAACATTAATGATAGCAAGGAAGGCGTTGGGAAGAATAACTGCATCTCCTTTCACTAAAGAAAATTTTGAGGCAGAGCCCCCCAAAAAGTTTCAAACTTCGAGATTCACTGTCTATGATGGTAAGTCAGATCATCGAGCTCATTATCGTCATTACATACAAGTAATGGCTTTGTAGGGCTGGAACGAAGAATTGATGTGTAGAGTGTTTCCATCAAGTTTGGGGGACAATGCTTTGCATTGGTTCCACAAATTGGTCCCTAGAAGTACTTCTAGTTAGGAGCAACTTGCCGAGCAATTTGTTGCAAGATTCTTAGCTAACACAAAGCAGTCAAAAACTGCTGATGTGTTGTTCACCATGAAGAAAAAGCCTGATGAAAGCCTCAGAGATTATTCACGAAGATATTTGGAGCCTACAATAAAGTGGAACGGTGCTCCGAGCAGTTGGCAGTGACTTCGTTCAAGCTGAGATTGAAAAAAGAAGAGAAGCTCTGGCTTTCATTAATAAAGAAGCCAGCTATGAATATGTCTGATTTGATGTGCCGAATTGAAAAATATGCCAAAGTAGAGGACGAAATGAGGCCAGTCGAGCAGAAGCAGGATAAGCTTAACTCCAAGAAGGACAAAGGAAAGTAAGGGAAGTTTGTTAAGCCCGATGAAAGGAAATTAGTATTTGAGGCAATCAATATTGTTTTCAAAAACCAATTTTCAAAATACTTCCCCAGATTAAAGACAAGCTATATTTCAGGTGGCCGAGGAAACTGCCTGATTTTGAAGGCAAAGAAGATCACAAAGATTTCTGTGCATATCATCGAGATAAGGGGAACCATACTGGTTCATGTAAATCCTTAAGGAGACATTTAGAAGATTTGGTCGGGCAAGGGTATCTAAAGAAATTCATTGATGAAACTAATAGTCAAGCTGTTGCAATCGTTCCCCAAGCTCGGTAGGAAGGCTAAAGAAGAATGAAGGATGAAGCTACAGAGGAAGACGCCGTGAAGGAAGCTGAGCAGCCACCACGTGCTAGACCAAGGGGGGATGTTCAGAGGCCAGTAGTTATTCTTGTCATTCATATGGAGAATCGTCCACAGAGTGTAACAATGTCCTAAAAAATAGAGCAATCGTCCAAGGAGAAAGAAGTACTTGAGATTGCTGAGTGCCTGAGCAAACGTCAGAAGTGAGATGAAGGTCGGGGCATTACATTCTTAGAAGATGAAGTTCAGGAAGTGGAAAAACCCCACAATGATGCCCTAGTAGTAACCTTGGGCATGTTTAAATCGGAAGTAAGAAGAATTTTGATTGATACTGGCAGCTCCACAGAGGTAATGTTTTTCAGTTTATTTAAGAAATTGGGTTTAACTGAAGATGACCTGGAACCGACAGAATGCCCTCTCATTGGATTCAACTCGGCCTCGGTATGGCCATTGGGGAGGGTTCTAATCCCTGTTCGTGCTGGACCAATGGAATGTGAAGTTGAGTTCACTGTGGTTGATGCACCATCCTCTTATAATGCAATAATGGGAAGGTCATGGTTGCATGCCCTGAAGGCTATCCCTTCAACTTATCATCAAGACCTAAAATTTCCTTATGGAGATGAGGTAGTAGAGATTCGAGGGGACCAAGATGTTCGAGAAAGTGCTTTACGACAGCTTTAAAGTCCAAACCTTTACCCGAGCAAGTTCAAATGACAGAATTGCCTGAGGACACTCCAAAGATTGATGATATAGGAAGAGATCCAAAGAAAAAGCAGCAGAAAAGTTAGAGAAGATATTGGTTGATCCAAGCGATAATGAGAAGTTCTTTTTCATTGGATCTAATCTGGGAATGGAAGAAAAGTTAGAAATGGTTGAGTTACTGCTGAAGAATAAGGAACTTTTGCTTGAAGCCCACAAGAGATGCCAAGTATTTCTCCTGATGTGCAATCACATAAGCTTAATATTAATCCAGCGGTAAAGCCTGTGGTTCAGAAGGCTAGAAGGTCAGCTCTGTAACATGTCGAGGCAGTGATAGAGAAGGTCAGGAAGTTGCTTGAGGCTGATGCTATCAGGGAAGTTTTCTACCCTGAGTGGCTAGCCAATACAGTGGTTGTTAAGAAAATGAATGGGAAATGGAGGGTTTGTGTTGATTACACAGATCTAAACAAAGCGTGTCCTAAGAACCCATTTCCATTTCCCAAGATTAATCAGTTAGTGGATTCCACCTCTCGAAGTACGAGGATGTCCTTTTTAGATGCATATAGGGGGTATCATTAGATCCCAATGTATGGTCCAGACCAGGAAAAGACTTCTTTCATAACCCCCAAGGGAATCTATTGTTATAAAGTTATGCCGTTTGGATTGAAAAATGCTGGATCGACATACCAACGGTTGGTGACGAAGATGTTCAAAGATAACCTTGGAAAAACTATGGAAGTTTATATTGATGATATGGTGGTGAAAAACAAAGAAACTGAAGAGTATGCCGATCACTTGCAGCATATGTTTGACACGCTCAATCATTATGGGCTGAAGTTAAAAACTGCAAAGTGTGCTTTTAGGGTCAGCTCTGGAAAATTCTTGGGACATTTGGTCTTCAGGCGAGATATTAAAGCAGATCCAGATCAGATAAGAGCCATTCAAGGAGTTACTCCACCTCGTACTAAGAAGGAGGTTCAGAAACTGACTGGGATGGTTGCTACACTCAACAGATTTATAAGCGGAGCATCAAATAAGTGCCATCCATTCTTTAGATTGCTAAAAAGAGTCAACAAGTTGATTTGGGATGAGGAAACAGATCGAGCTCTAGCAAAATTGGAAGAATACCTCGCCACAGCACCAAATTTTAATTACTCCACAACCTAGGGATGTCTTGCAGCTTTACTTAAATAGTCTCTGATCATACTGTAAGTGCTGTCTTAATAAAGCAGTTAGAAGAGGTGCAGAAGCCTATTTATTATGTAAGTAAAACTTTATAAGGGGCAGAAGCTAAATATCTTCCCCTTGAAAAGTTTACTTTGGCACTGGTGATGGCATCAAGAAAGTTGGCACATTATTTTCATGCATATACCATTCACGTTGTTACTATCAATCAATAAGGCAACTTTTAAAGAAAACGGACATCATTGGAAGGATGGCTAAGTGGGCTGTATCGTTGGAAGTTTTTGATATTCAATTCGTGCCTAGAACTGCAATAAAGGCACAAGTTTTGCCCGATTTTGTAGCAGAGTTCAGTGCTACTGTTCCCGAGCAAACTTCGAAAGTGTGGTAACTTGAAAGTAATACAGAAAATATCTCTGAAAATGAAGTCCTTCCCCCTTGGTAGATTGAGGTTGATGGATCTTCAACTAAAAAATGAGCAGGTGTAAGCGTTGTTTTGACTACTCTAGAAGGGGTGACAATTAAATATGCAATAAAGTTGAGTTTTCAAGCTACCAACAATAACGCAGAGTATGAAACTCTATTGGTTGGGCTCAGGATTGCTTGGTGCCTGTTTGCTCGGAACTTAATCATCAGAACTGATTCTCAGTTGGCAGTGAATCAATTAAAGGGAGATTATGTAGCTCGGAATCAGAAGATGATGGAATATCTGGATTTATCCAGGGTAGAGTTAAAGAAGTTCATTGTTATTAGCATAGATCTGGTCGAGAGAGATCACAATTCACATGCGGATGCATTAGCCACTCTAGTTTCAGCCCTAAGTGTAAGGTTAACAGATGCTGTATTCCTTGAGAAGCTAGAGAATCCGAGCATTATGAAGTCAGAAGTAATAGCTTGCATAAACTTGGGTCTTTCTTGAATGGATCCAATCGTTGCTTACCTGAAAAATGGCACTCTTCCTGATGACAAGATTGAAGCAAGAAAGATAAGAATAAAGGCTACCAGATTTTGGTTATCTCCAGATCAGAAGTTGTACAAGAAATCCTTTACTGGTCCCTACCTTCTTTGTGTACATCCAGACCGAGTGCAAGATTTCTTATATGAGATACATGAAGGTGTTTGTGGTGCACACACTGGGGGTAGATCATTGGCCCATAGAGCAATCACATAATGATATTGGTGGCCAAAAATGGGAAAGAATGCATATGCTTATGTCAAAAAGTGTAAGAAGTGTCAGATGTTTGCTCCAATCCCTCACCAACGGGCACAAAAGTTAAGTCCCTTGACGAGTCCTTGGCCTTTTGCACAATGGGGCCTTGATATAGTTGGCCCACTCCCTACTGCAACAGGAAATAGAAAGTGGCTTGTGGTCGGCATGGATTATTTTACTAAATGGGTTGAAGCTGAGCCATTAGCACAAATCAAAGATGTCGACACGAGGCATTTTGTCTGGAAGAGCATCATTACAATGTCTGGCATCCCTAGGGTACTAATCTCTGACAATGGAACACAGTTTGATAGTAAGCCATTTAGAGAATATTGCTCTAGATATGGGATCAAAAATGTATATTCTTCACTAGCCTACCCTCAGAGCAACGCACAAGCTGAGGCATCAAACAAGATCATCCTAAATGGGATAAAGAAGAAGTTAGAAACTGCTAAGGGAAAATGGGTGGAAAAACTTCCGTCTGTCCTATGGACCTACAGAACTATACCCAGGAGATCAACTGGCGAGTCACCATTTTTGCATGCTTATGGTGTAGAAGCAGTTATTCCTTTGAAAGTGGGTATGCCGACCATTCGAACACAAGCATTTGATCAAAGAGAAAATGATCGTGCAATGAGGGAAAGCTTGGATCTACTTGAAGGACGAAGAGAAATGGCTGCACTAAGGCTAGCTAACTATCAGCAAGAGGCCAAAAGGAGATACAATCAGAAAGTCAAAGCAAGAGAGTTCAGGGTTGGTGATTTTGTACTGAGAAAGCTGTTGGAGGCAAAAAAAAGATCCCACTGAAGGGAAGTTTGGCGCTAATTGAGAAGGATCATTCTAGGTATCAGAAGTGCTCGGAAACGGAGCATATAAGCTGGCTAACTTAGAGGGCATTCTTGTCAAGAGGCCTTGGAACTCTGCTCACCTAAAGTTGTTTTATATGTAAGTTTTTAATTTTGTTAAGCATATTTGTTCATTAATGAAGTATTTTAAAAGTAGGTTGTCTAAGAGGATATACAAAAAAAGAACACCTTACTGGGTTTTTTTCCCAATAAGATATCATAAAGGAATGCCTTACTGTGTTTTCTTCTCAGTAAGGTATCATAAAGAAATGCCTTGCTGGGTATTCTTCCCAGCAAGGTATCATAAAGGAACGCCTTACTGGATTTTCTTCCCAGTAAGGCATCATAAAAGAACGCCTTACTGGGTTTTCTTCCCAGTAAGGTATCTTAAAGGAACGCCTTGCTGAGTATTCTTCCCAACAAGGTATCATAAAAGAACGCCTTGCTAGGTTTTCTTTCCAATAAGGTATCATAAGGGAACGCCTTGCTGGGTTTTTTTACCAGTAAGGTATCATAAAGGAATACTTTGCTCAGTTTTATCCTCAGCAAGGAATCACAAAAAGAATGTATTACCAGGTTCCCAATCTAATAAAGTAAAAAATATCCTACTTTGTTCTCTTCTTAGTAAGGATGCAAAATGAAAAAGTTTCATTGAGTTCTTTCTCCCAGCGAGGTATCAGAAAAGTACTTCTAAATGAAAAATAAAGTCCTGCCAACCACATTTGACGTGATCGGCTGCTTATTAAGTGTGTTGAAAAAGATCTGTCTTTGATTGCTCTGACATAAGTTAGCTAAAAAGAAAGACACACAAGCTAAATGTTCAATTTGATGAAGTATTTCATTAAGATTGAGTATTTTTCATAAACACAGAATAACAATTCAGAAATTTTATAAGGTCTGGGAAGGGAAAAGTCAAAAGAACTTTATTAACTGATGAGAAAGTTGTTCACTTCTTAGAAGAAAATTTCTTAATTAATTTGTTTGTTACTACTTGAGCTCAGCGTAAAGGAGAATATTAGCAAGAAGGAATTACAAACAATACATAAAGTAATCAAACAGAAAGAAAAGAATCATTTCATTAATCTTTGAGAATTTATAAAGGTTCTACTATACATTGAGAAATCTTTAATACATGTTACTCATTACACAACTTAGAAAATAATTAACGCTGAGGAAGATGTTTATCTTGGGACACCACTTTGTCAGCAATATTCTCTATTAAGTCTTCATAAACCTTGACAAACACCTCATTAAAGAAAGATTCCATCTTTTGTTCTTCAGTAACCAAGAAGGTATCTTTATGAAATTCTACGAGTTGATCAACTATCAGTAAGTGAGGGTCACTAAAAAGCAAAATCAATTCAACCTAAATAAGGATAGCTGATATATTTACTTGAGCAAGCAAAGTTATAAAGAAAAGAAAAGTTCCTTCATTGATCTCGAAAAATGTCTTAGAAAGGAATAAATACATAATCTTAAAATAAAAGATTTGAGATTTAAAAAGTAAAAAGGAAAAGCAAGAAGATCCCAGTTCTCACTCCTCGGCTTGCTGCTCGGAGGAGCCTTGATTGGTGGAGGATAGTGCTTTGGCAACTGTCATCATCTCCTTAAAGTTTCATTATCAATATTAGATGGAGCAAATGGATTTTCTTCTTTTGTGTGCTCAGGAGCATCTCCTTCTTCTATCTTCCCTGCTCCAGATGCTTCACCCTCTTCCTTCTTGAAGCTGAAAAGGGGAATCGTGCCGTCCGGAATAGGGAACGGAACATCTCTATAAGTCTGGGATGTTGGCTCAACATTTAACTTTTTCATAGCAGCCTCCCATCCTTCTAGGAAGTTCTCGTTCATGGTGTTCTCCATTTGATTAAGGTAATCCTGAAGTTGATCCTCCAGGTCCTTAGAAGATTTCTTCTCACAAGCTTTCAGAGCTTCAGATGAGCTTCTAACTTCCTATCTCAGCTTAGAATTATTACTCATCAAAGTGAAGCATTCCAATCGAAGCTTCTTAAGCTCAGCAGACGTCCTCTCATGATCAGTCTTGAGCTTGGAAACTTCATCTTGGGCTTCCATAAGTTGGTTGGACTTCTCCACTAGTTTAGCATCTTTGGCAGCCATGGAAGTTGTCATATCTTTAGTTTGCCTTCTGGCAGCTTCCAAGTCTTTCTCCATCTTCCTCTTCTCTTTCTTCAGAGTTCTAACTTTGGATTTGAGGTCGCGGAGCTCACTGTCATCTCTACCGACCTTATTATTTGCAGCTCTGAGCCTGTTGATTATCTCCATTGAATGAAGGCTTGACTGTAATTAAGAAAAAGCATTACTGAAAGCAGTTAAGTCAAATAATGCACATGAAAAGAAGATTATAAAAGGATGCTTACGGATACGACATTCTGCATCAATGTTTTACATAGATTTTCTGGTCTTTGGGCCTTGATATCTTGAAGATCCCTTGGTGTGAAAATCCCTTTAAGGAATTCTTCCGGATGGCTAAGCGCAGAATCTCGAGTGGTAAAGGGACGTCCGGAGGGAAACTCGGAGATCGGCACTTTGATATTGTTCACAAATGGGACTAAGTCTCGCGCCAGGTTGGGAGGAAAGATAATTTGGATGGGAATTTGTAAAGGCAAATCTCCTTGAAACGATGAAGTAAACTCTGGAGGAAGTGCCTCTTAAGGAAACTCTCCCGATGCCTCATGAGAAGATTAAGGGAGTTGGATTGAAGTTGTTGCCTCCTCTTCGACCCTCTATTGTTTTTGGGCTGGAGGTACCTCTTCCTCTCGTGACTCGGCTTGTTCAGAAGAAGTATCCCTAGCGAGTTCTTTCTAAGAGTCTTCCCTCATTCTTTTCCTTCTCTTAAGCACCATTTGCTTGAGGCTTTATTTGGGAGCCATTTCTTCTCCAAAAATCTCGGTAAAAATCGGCTCGATTATCTCTCTTGTTCTTTCTTCCTCTTTTCTTTCTTGCTCCTTGCTAGTTTGCTCAGGAGGAAGGGCAAAAATGATCGTCATCACGATTGGGACAGTAGGATCAGCAACAATCAAGGCAACGCTTGGTGCTAGCTTCCAAGCTGGATGATGTTTACAGTAGAAATTCCATTTTTGTTCCTCTGGCCAAGAGAACCATTTATGCAGAACGTCAGTAGCTTCTCCGATATCAAATCCTTGAGGAGGAGCGACAAAGGACTTGTACGCTGGAACTAATCCAAAAGAATTTCGCGAAAGGGAAAGTATCTGGACCTCCTAAGAACTTAAGTACTTATTCAATGTGTTTCTAGTCGGCGAAAGTCCCCTTTTGCCCAGGTTTTCTTCTCTCGGTCATCTACATAGCAAAAATGAAGGTTAGGAAATCGAATACTCATAGTTTAATAAGGAAACATTATCTAAAGAATAAAAAGATCAAATGACCTGGTCCAAATGACCGAGCCATAATTGGAGGAAAAGGATCTTCCTCGGGGCCATGTATCCAATGCCCTGAGATAACGCAGAGGTCTTCCTCCATCCCCTTAATGTTGTCTGGGAGCATATGCACAAGGGCCTTCTCAGGTCGGGACTTTAAGTACCACCTATTTTCCTCCTTTCCCACTCGTTGAATACTATAACAGTATAGAAAGTCCCACTCCGTAAGGTCGAACCCATACCTACGGTTTATTATATCTACACCATTCACTATCCTATAAAAGTTATGAGAAACATTTTTGGGGGAGAGTTCAGCCTAGGGAATATGTGACGAAGAAAATGGGAGACCGGAAACCTAAGACCCCCCCTCGATTATAGCAATCAATGGGAATACTCCAACGTCAAGCTCTAAATCCCCTACTCACCTAAAACCTACATTTGCAGGGACATTATATCTCTGCTTGAAGGATTCAATCCCCTCCCTTTTGATTTCTTCAGCTAACCTGCCCATTTTATGAATCAAAGCAAGAAGACAAAGCAAATGAAAGCGAGTCGAGAAGCAGGATGCACTCACCCTAAACAAAGTCAAAGCGCAGATTGAAGACGAGAATGACGAGAACAAAGGTGATTTTATGCAAGAAGTGAAGAGATTAGGGAAATCCAAAAAATTGATAAAGACGAGTGACGGTGGTATATATACACAAATGAGAAAAGATAAGGGAAACGGTCAGGTAATTATTTATCTATTTTTCATTTGAATTAAAGTAAAAATTGATAGGGCTGTTGAAGCCGCCTTTTAGGGTTTCGAGAAGAGAAAAGCTTATGAGAAGGTAAAAAGTCATCCACATGTTACTTATAGGAAGAATGTGATTTAAATTTTTAAGTCTCATTACTCTGCTCAAGTAATTTCTTATTCGACCAGAGTGGGGGCATAATGTTGGTACAAAAAATACGGGTAACACATGAAAGCCACCCAAAGACATACATGGCAGAATCCCAAATAGAGATTGCCGAGCAAATTAATATGCCGAGCAGAAAAGCAATAAATTAAACATCCAGCCGACCACAAATACGGGGCTCTACACTTAATGATAGCATGTAGTAATAAATTCGGTTCATTTATAATGTTTTAGTTCATTCACAACAAGAAATCTTTGCCTCGTTGCCTTTTTCTTATATACGTAGCAATATGATGTAACATTTGGACACTCCTCTTGTTTGAATAAGCCTCCAAAATCCATTCCTATCTTACCCTTATTAAATGCTACATGACTAATATTAAATGAAAAGAGAAATGAATACTTGTGTTAAGCAGCCAAATGAAAAAAGAATGATTACCTTTTTTAAGGATAATATTACTCTATTACATCTCTCTCACTATAAATATAACACTTAGTCACGAATCCAGATATGTTCACTATTACTCACTGAATTTCTTACTTTTTTCTTTCATTTCTCTAAAGCAAGAACTGACTTAAGCATTGGAGAGGTGGTCGGGATGCTCCCTGACCCATTCTTCTAATTTACTTTGTCTTGCAAATTCAGATTTTTCATTTTTCAGTGGACGTGGTGAGCACGCTCGGTCTTAATTTTTGTTGCCTACCATTTGCCAAAATTTGTGTGTCTACGTATATATTTATATGCATATAATATATCGTCAAATTGTTGAGTAATTAATTTCTAAATTTCATCACCAAGGTGCTTCCCAATTACGGGCATTGATATTTACTTCGACAATGTGGGCGGTCATTTGCTTGACGAGGTGCTCTTGCACATGAATGTGCATGGGAAGATTGCAGTTTCTGGAATGATTTCCCAATACAATCTGGTTGAACCAGAAGGGGTGCATAACTTGTTCAGCCTAATCTCAAAACGTATCCGAATGGAAGGCTTTGTTGAGACAGATTACAGGCACATGTATCCAGAATACCTTGAGTTGGCAACCAAGCTTCTGCAGGAAGAGAAGCTGGTTTACGTTGAAGATATTGCTGAGGGGTTGGAAAATGCCCCGTCTGCGTTTGTTGGAATCTTTTATGGTCGTAACGTGGGCAAGCAGTTGATTCGTGTGTCCGCTCTTGACTGATATATAATATTTGTTAGCATGTATGTCGATTTAAATGAAGTCAGACGATATATATATATATATATCGATCTTGCTGTTAATGAAACCTTCATATCACATTGTTAATTTCTTTTTATATGAATTGGGCACAGTGAGTGCCTTCTGGCTAACCATGGAACGAAGTTATGCCTAGAGATGTAATTGGGCCGGCTCGGCCCATCCTGGTTGGCCTGACTTCCCTCTGAGTCAGATCGGAGGCACAGTCCCAGTTGCTCTAGCTTATTTTTTTAATATTTTTTAATTTTTTATACAATTTATAAATACAAATAAAACTAATAAAAATACATTGAAACCTAGAATTAAATTTTGTTAAGAAATAAATAATTATATAATTAACATTGGATTTGAATTACAAATTCAGAATTCTATTTACAGAAATTGTCAAATAAAAACTAATTACAAATTTACAATTGTAGAATGATAAAGTAAATAAATAATGCTCCGTTTGTAAGTTTACAGAAAATAAAAGAAAAATAATATTAATTAGGAGATAAGAGAAATAATAATAATTTTCTTTCTCTTTGTTTGAGAGTTTGGGAGAAAAACGATAATTATTTTTTTCTTCTTATTTGTGAGTTGAGAGGAAATGGAAAAAAAATAAAATGCCTATTGTTATTTTACTGTTATACTGTTTATTATCAATAAACAAACATCCCAATAGTCAATTAAGAACACTACTATTAAAAAGAAAAAAAACACATGTACGACTACAATACATATACATATATATATACATATAAAGAAGATGAAACTAGTGCCTTGAAATGTGATTGAATAAAAAAAAAATAAAGAAAAAAAGGAAACAAGAACAAACCAAAAGCCTTGAAACGTAATTGAACAAAAAAAATAGAGCAAAACATTATTTGAAAAAAAAAAAAAAAAACTTACCTATATTATAAAATTTGGAAAGGGATGAAATTTGAAAAGTGCAGTAAAAATCTACCAAAGTGATGAAGTTAAAAAGGTTTAATTTGTATTGAGACATTTATAATTTTTTTTCTTATTCTTTATTTCATGGGAAAAGATGTCATTTTAAAATTTTCATTAAACAACTTCTTTCTTCTCTCCATTTCTTCTCACTTTTGAGAGAATGAAAATTTTAAAAACTAATCACTCACTTTTCTTCCCATTTCTTTCCATTCCTTTTCTTTTCTTTTCCAAATAACTCACAAACAAAAGTTAACCAAATACATTATTTCAGGTCTAATACATTTTAACTAGGTTAGCACATATAATATTAATTATCATTTACAAATACTAATTTATCTATACATCAATCATCGTTGCTGTATTATTCTATTTTACCCAAATACATTACTTCTAAATTAATGTTAATTTTTCTCTTTTTCATCCTCTTTTTATTTTATTTTGGTAAGGTATCAATTTCACAAACACATTAGCACCTCTACTATTTGAGGTGTCAGTCAATAACAACACATTGCACTGAATGCTTGTTCAAATATTACGATAGGCATTAAGAATGTTAGGATATCACAATCTATAGTGGAAAACATTGGGAACTTATTTTGTTGTCCTTTTTGCCAATTCAAAATATTAAAGTTGTCTTCATCATTCTCTATGTAGTTAGATCAAGATAATATTGTCACTCTAATAAGGAGGAGTCGTTATTTTTTGTTGACGAAGTCTGCTAAGATTTAATTTTTGACAAATTGAGGCACTGTTGCATTGAGATGATTTAGATGTGGTGGCCATTTATGCAGGTGTTTGATTACGATTATATTCATTAACTAGATTTTACAAATAGTTTTTGATAGTTGTTCTTATTTGGTAATTGACACTTTCAGGTAGGCCTATCAATAGAACAAATTTAGTCCAAATCTGACCCCGACCAAATCTAATAACATTAAACTAGATCCGTCCAATTAAACACCTGACCCAATAGATCTAAATTCATTAGATTTAAGGACTAATAAATCTAGATCTGGATGATCAGTTAAATCTATTATTTTAAAAAATATTTTAATTATATTACTTATAAAAATAATTTAATAAAATATATTTCATATTAAATTAATTAATTAACTCAATTATTAATCAGTTTAATGAATTTAATTATATTATTTATTAAAAATAATTTTATTTATTTATTTGATTAATTAAATTAGTTAAAATATATTATTTATTAAAAATATATTCATACATAAGAATTATTACAATAATATTTCGTCTTTGGAAGAATTCAAATAAACTTTCTTATGGTTAGAACAGCAGTCCAATTGAGCCATAGTAATGGATTTGTATGATCAAATGTCTAAAATATTTTAGAATACCTTAAGTTTCATATGCTATCTCTGAACCCAGAACCTAAGGCTTCAAAAGTACAGTTGCAGTTGCCTAGCTAAGTGTAGAACTGGTATATTCAACTTCAAAAATATTTAAAATATTTATTTTTTGTTCTATTTAGATAGTTCAATTACTATTGATAGCCATTGAAAAATGTCAAGTACTTTTGCAATTTTGATGTCACAATTCTATAAATTTGGTCATATTAAATTCTCATTCTTATCAATCATGATTTATTAAAAAAAAAAAAAAAAAAAAATTTCCTATTTTTACACACACATATATAAAATATAATTTAAATAAAATATATTTTTTATTTTTATGAAATAATGATTTAAAAAAAATATTTTTTAAAATAGGTCAGATCTACTAGGTATATGGATATGAACTGAATCTTACAAATCTAATCTGATTACTTTTGGATTTAAATTAAATCCATTATAATTGGATTTGGATCTGTTATGGATCTGATGAATTTGATCCAGACTCGCCCCAATAACCGACCTACTTTAAAGGCCATATATCATCTCTATTAATACTAAAAAATTATCTTTCTTATATTTATGGTCTAAGATAGTTGTTATATCAAAAATTGTTAAAGTAGCCAAAAATATTTATTAAATTTTCCTATCATACTATTAATCAAGACAAAAAAACAACAACAAAAACAAACAAATGATCTTAAACTACACCTTTTTAAAAGAAAAAAAAAAACTTCAATTGAAACAAGTTGATGCATAACACCAAAAGAAATAAGATAATAAACCTTACAAAATATTTTAATTATAACACACTACTAAAAATCAGTGAATAGAAGACGGTAAAACACTCGACTGCTAGTAAGCAGTTGAAAATAATGCAATAGACGACTGCCTTGTACACACGCTCGACCGTCTAGAAGCGATTGAGAAATCTCCTTCATTTCCCCCAAAAAAATACCCTACCCCACTTAGCGCCCATTCCCATTGGCCCTTCTCTCTCTTTTTTCCCGCTCAACATCCGTCAGTTATACGTCTCTATTCAGTCCGTCGCCCGACTACCCTTAATCGGCTGCCAGCGAAAAGGTAACTCTCTCTCTCTATTTCTCTCTCTCTGTCTCGTGGGCTCTATCTACTACTCTCTCTTCCCAGTTCTCTTGCTCTCCCTATTTGTGTTTCTCCGTCTCTCTATTGTTCTTATTTTCTCTGTATTGTAAGAAAAAAAGCAAAGACCAGCTAGCTAAAAAGCTTGAATGTAGATCTGGGAATGACAAGGTCACTTGGTAAATGGTTACCTTAGTGATGTTTTAAGTGGAGACAAAAGGGCAGGGAGGAGAGAGAAAGAGCATTGGGGTTTTGATCGTTGGGAAAACAAGTCATTTGACTCATTGAGAAACTCAAAAGAGTTTTGTAAATGGGTCCCCTCCTTTGACATTCTTCAAGATTTGATTCAGTTTATGATTCCTGTATTCCTTTTCATGCATGATTGTTCTTGTATCCGGTAATCATTTCTACAAGGAACTAATATCAAGTTAGAATAGGACATTGTTTTTTGGGTATTCTTACAAAAGGGAACTAATATCCAAGTTAAAAAAGGACAATTTTTTTTTTCTTTTTTCTTTTTTTGTTTTAGGGGGTGTTATTCCAGTTTTGTTTCTTTCTTCCAATCAATAATTTTCTTTCTTCCAGGAAAATAACACATTGCAATTGCCATCTTAAATTTAGATATGCAATAAAGTCATATTAAAAAGTAGTATTCAGAAAGGGAAAAAGCCATGGCTATTGTGATGCAGAATCTCTTATTAAGCTTGAGGTTTACATCTCTAAACTTTGTTAATTTCATTGATTTACCCCCAAAAGGGTTACATCTTATTGTAAGAACTTTGATTTGTGTTCTTGCTTTTGATTTTGCAGGGAAAGTATAGTGCAATGTTTGTGTTTTGGATACTTGGACTAGGGTCTCTCGTAGCCTGGAACAGCATGTTGACTATAGGAGATTACTACTATAAACTGTTCTCAGTGAGTAGTACTTTTCAAGTTTTCCCAATTTTTGGTCGTTTTTGCAGCTAGACATCAGTTTTATGA
>JAVXUM010145705.1:0-15860 GCA_035590655.1 Pouteria glomerata | reverse complement strand
ATTAAGTGTATGTAAAAAATTGTGCAAGTTTGTGACTTTTTGGCACCCAAAAACCCTAAAGGAGACACAATTTCGTGAGAATTGTTTGGGCTGGAAATCTCAGACTTTTGGGGCTGGAAAACAGGGTATAGGAAGCTTAAAACCTCTAGGTTTAACTGAAATTTAGTTTGGCAAAGTTTGGTTAAGTTTTGATACAAAAACACATCAATTTGGAAACCTAGAAATCAAGAAATTGAAGAAAAACCAAGGCCGTGTAGGTGCTGGAATTTCAGCACATTAGCAGTATTTTAAGCTTCAAATTTTGGTTAGAATGATGTATTAAAAGTATGGAAAGAACCCCTAATTGTTGTGACAAAAATTGGCTAGGTTTCGGGCACCAAAGGTAACCATTTGGACTTGAAAATGGAACCAAATTCATGTATGGTTTCAAGTAATTTGAAATCTGAAATTTTGTGGTTATTATTGTTATAATGATGTTGAAATGTTGATAAATGCGTGAGAAGTATGTTTGGTAATTGTTTGATGTGTTTATGGAGTGAAATTTGAAGTTATGCACATGTGGGGTGAAAATTTTCAACCTAATTGATAAATGGTCCTATTATGCTTTCTTATATGATATGGAAATAAATGTGGAACATAATGGAAGAAGTTGAGATTGTTGTTTGATTGTATGTTCGAGGTTGGGTACGGTAAAACACGTAGGATCTTGAGATACCCTCGGGTGAAAGTCCCGGAACCTGCGCAGGGCTTGGTTTTCATGCCAGTGGGTTAGTAGCCCATAACATGTTTAGCGTACATTAGGCGTATCGTCGTCTTGGACTATGTCCTAAAGCACGTTTAGCACCTGTACATCTACCTTCTTGTGGCGTATCGTCGCCCTGGGCCATAGCCCAAAAGCACGTTTAGCCTATGTGCCCATTCCCCAAAGATTGTACGTGAAATGGTTGTGAAGTAAAATTTACCAATGATGAAAATATGAAACTAAATTTTCCATAATATACTTGAAAAATGATTATTGCATTGTTAAATTCGAAGTTGGACCATTTTTGTGAATTTGTATATTTATTTCATATATTCCTTCATGTTTCATTTACTTGTTGCCCTAATTCTATACATGTGTTATATATGTGCATTTCACGCATATATTATACACATATTGTTGTAGAATAGCGTGAGCACACGCCGTTCGTGCTCACGTCTCTACAGATGTTAATGCAGGACCCACGCAGGATGCATAAGGTGACCCGTTGCCGGTTAAAAGAAATGGACTATTATGGACCCGTTTGTATTTCTTTATATGCATTTTTGAGAAATTTTGTTGTATAAATGAGACAGCATAAATTATAATTTATTGTATAATTAAATTTATTTTAGAATGTTAGTGGATGAAACTTTAGTTTTTCTTAATTTATATTTTGGTTGGATGATTGTACAGACTTTAGTTGTGGGTCCTACTACGCAATCGTTGTGTATGCTCTGATGCTATGACCACTTACTCATAATTTGCATGTTTATCACTCACTCCTCGGGTCCTCGGATCTGGGGCGTGACATTTTTGGTCTTTCCCTTTTTGAAGGTTGTTGGCTCCTTGCACCTTATTATTGATCTGTAGCCACTGCTTTGGAGTGGTGCTTATAAATTTCAAGTTTTTTTTCTTTTTTTTTAAACTATAATATTTGATATGAGTGCCATTTAAATGCCATATGGCTTTCCAATGGAAGAGTCTTTTTTCTTTCTTTTTGAACCTCAATAATTGATATAAACGTCATTTAAATGCCAAATGACTCTCTAATCGAAGACTATGCTGCTTGGGCAAGTTAATTGCACATGCTTGGCACCTTGAGGGGCAGTATAATTTGTAAAATGCTAACTAATTCCCCCTTGACTTGTCCAGACTCTAGAGTAGTCTATAAGATGTTGGGTCCAAAAAGCATGCACGCCAATCGACATGCCTGCTCAAGTTTCAAGTATGTGTCTTTGACGATCTTGAGGAACTGTGGAAGGGTAACCTAGCTAGCAAGATCAATGAGATGTTTAAAGGGGTTTTTCCTTAGTAGATGGAGTACAAATGTACCAAGCTAGAAGTCAATGTTACCTGAAACATTGATTTTTTCGGTACATGTAACAAAAATGAGAATCTAGCATGCCTATACTCTAAAATGTGGTGGTACGATGGGGGATAAGCTTTTCACAGAATTGTTATGTTATTGAAATGTTTTAATATATAAAAGTGACTTGTTTAAAAAAAATAATCAAGGAAAAAAAAAATAATATGGGGATTATAAAACGAAGTGCACTTTTTATTTTATATGAATTTTTACTCATTATTTTTTGTAAAAAATTAAACTTATAAGCATTGTCACACTATTTGTTATCAATTCACTATTTTCAAACGTATTTTCTAATGAAAGTATAATATAGATATAATCTATTAGCATAGTTAAATTTAGTGTATTGGAGCGTAGAATAGCATGTTTTAGAACTTGTGTACTATTACATAGTTTTGGGGATAATAGTAATTTATGATAACTATGATTTGAACAATCTGATATTTCTGACATCTTTACTCTGGGTGAATTAGACCAAAGAAAATAACTAATCCTTAGAATAGGTATCACTCTCGATTTGTTCATGCAGGTCTGTATTACTTCTTTAGTTGACCTAAATTTGCAGCCCTTGTGGCTTAAATAATCCTATTGGCTTAAAAAATGAAATCCCAGCTGTTTTCAGTTCTGAATCAAGGCCCAATAGGTCTATATATGTGTTGGTGACTAGAAGCTGCTTTCTCTTAATGTCCCTTTTCGACCCACATTCCTGTAAGCAGTGTTGTCAATGGCACTTTTTGTTTAATTACAAGTTCTTATGTTGCCATCATTTTAGATTGGTTTGAGTTCCATTTTATTGAGATTGTTCCTTATAATGAACACTTGTTTTCCCCACTACTTGTCATATTAGTTTATACATATATTTTTTTATTTCCACAATTTTGGTGCAAGATAAAGTAATTTGTTTGCTCATCAATTCAATTGTTTACAAGACTTCAAAAGTGGTAACATTTCTTTAATTTATAGGTTTTCTCTTTATATTCTATTTCGTTAGACTTCATATTATTGTCCTAAGATGTTTCCATTTGATAGATGGAGCATTGGATGCATATTTGCAGAAATGCTTATGAGAAAACCATCGTTTCCTGGGAAAAATGTGGTACACTAGTTTGATTTGATGACTGATTTGCATGGCACTCCTCCTCCAGAAGCCATTGCTATGGTAAGTTGTCCAAACAAATTTTTTGGATTTTTATTAGTAGATTACAACTGATTATTACTTTTTAAATTTATTTGATCTTTTTTTTATCCTTTGGACTTCTTGCTGTAATATGAGCTCTATATTGTCCTTTAATTGTAATTTGGAATTGAAATTGACTTTGTAGTTGTGCCTTTTGCTTATTATAATTGATACGATGAGAAACTTTAGTTTTTACCTTTTGTGTGCTGTTTTTTGAGAATGGCAGATTAGGAATGAAAAAGATGGAAGATTTCTTAGTAGTATGCGTAAAAAGCCATCAGTTTCATTTTTACAGAAGTTCCCCAATGCAGATCCGTTAGCTCTTCCTCTTATGGAACACCTGCTATCGTTTGACCCTAAAGGATGACCAACTGTTAAAGAGGTGGTATTTTATTACCCAAATGCTTTGTATTTCTAATTATATGATTGATACAAAGAAATCTTAATTCTAGAAAAATGAAAATCTTTATATTCAGCCCTAATAATTTTGGTGCTTATATTTGCAGGCATTAGCCGATCCTTATTTTCATGGTTTAGCAAATGCAAACCATGAGCCATCCACTCAATGCATGTCAAAACATGAGTTCGAGTTCGAAGGGAAGGGAGAAAATTAGCAAAAGATGATGTTGGAGAGTTGATTTATCAAAGAGGTATGTTCTTCCAGTGTAATGTACTTATTACTTTGGTAAAGGTATGGCTCCTGTTCAATTATTAAACTTATGTTGGATCTTGCGTGGAGTGAACAAATTTTAGAATATCATCCCTAGATGCTCGAGAAATATCTTTGTGGTGGAGAACAGACTCGCTTCATGTACCCAAGGTTGGCACTTATTTATGTTTTTCAAACAAAATTTATCAGTGTTTGCAAATTAAGTCAGTTACCAGAAATTTTCTTCCAATTTCAATTACTGTCACAATAAGAAGTTCAACAATCTTTAAAAAGGTGCCATGCTCTGTCTACATATGTACTATTGTTTTATTTTATTATTTTTTGAATTTGTCTAGAGTTTGATACTTTCAAATTCTTTTTTTTTTTTTTTTTTTTGGGTCGGGGTGGGGTGCTAATTGTTCATTGCTTGAACACACTTGAAAGCATATTACAAGTTAAAAAAAAAAAAAAAACCTTGAAATCCAATATACAATAAAAATAATATGTTATCCCTATTAATCTTTTATCGATACTTTTTTAATTTTAGGAATCTTAAAACCCATAATTTCCAAATTTTTTTTGAATAGATCTTTTTAAAATATATATTAGAATATTTTGTTCACAATTTTTTCCCAATAGGTAGGATGGAAAGATAAGTTCTTTATATTTTTATAAAATGAATTTATAGTAATTAAGATTAGTTAGCTATTATTTTCATGCAAGATGTACAGCTATAGGCACAAACGTAAACATGACAAGACGATGCGGATGCGATAATTTCCAAAAACATTATGGCATGATTTGTAAGAATGTACAACAAACAAATATTTTTGGATATACGTAAAAGTAGTAACTATTTTGTTTATTTTTTATGCTGCAACAATATTTGTGTTTTTATTTATTTTAGCTTATAATACATCATGCTTTTATTCTTCAAATTAGAAAAGGCTCCACATCAAGATCTTTGGTTCTAGGTTCAACTTAAACTCTCCTCCTAAGATTCTAAAAAAAAAAAAAAAAAAACAAACAAAAAGAGTTGTTAACGAAAGTCTTAATATCTGCTTACTTCAGTTGGGTGGATTGTGAAATAAGCATATCTCAACCTTTTGTTTCTTGTAAACAATATAGTTGGCTAGGGTTTAAAATTCCTAAAATTATAGAATTTAAAGGCAAATGAATTAATTAATTAAAGGCCAATTATTCTAGTTTATTAATGGATTTCATTTTTTTCCTTAAACTTTTAATGTATTTGATACATGTCTTAAGTGTCAGAAGTCATATCTTTGGTGAAAGCCTTGCACATGTCTTCTTCTCGTTAGCACAGGTAGTAGCACAAAAATGTGAGCTTTGTGCTTGCTAATGCTTTAGAGACTTCAGGTGTTTGTCAGGAAATGGCATTTTTATAAATATGTGAAACTGTGCCCTTTAAGGGTGTTGGTATTGTTCTCATATTTTTATGATTTAATTTACGCTTCAGTGAGCCTAAAAAAACAAAAAAAAAAAAAAAACTAACGGTTTGAAAATTGAAGATGCATGGAAGTTTCGGAAACTATTATGACTCCCCAAGTATAGATGATGTTTCCTCCAATCATTTATGAAAATGTTAAAAATGTATATATAAGGAGGATGTCAAAGCATAACTTTACCTCTCTTTGTGCTAGCAAATAGCTTATACTAAGTGAGCCCTTATATTTTGGGGTAATGGGGGCTATAATTAGTACAATATGGGTTGTGACTATAATACCCCACCTTTGTAGGAATAGGAACCATGAACTTATCTTCTTATGAGAGTGTAGATTGGTGCATGTAAAGTTTTGTTTTTTTTCATTTTTCTAAGTGTTGGGAGGGAGATTGGAGTGACCTTGTTTTACTTGTGTAATGTTATAGCTCATGGGATGGTTTATTAATTGAAAAATAAGTAAATAAAATTGTGAAGAGGAAATGAAATGGAATGGGAAGAAGAAATTCGGTTAAGGAGGCTTTGGCATCTTTTTTGACTTAGTAAACCAAAGTTAGACCAATGAGAATGAAGCTTTGAATGGTTGAATGGTTGACCTCCACCTAAGCTTGCATTTATATATCTATATATATATCAAATTGTAGGATGGCTCATAGAAGAAGCAATGGCTGGCCAACCCTTGGTTTGGTCTCCAAAATTTGTTTGTTTGTTGATTATGGAAGGTCAAAGGCATTAAAAATGGTGGGATCCAAGAGTTAAGGCTTGGGAAGACTTGTGTGTATCTTTATACTTATATGCATATATGTATATATTAATTTGTGGTGGAAATTTGTCTTTGCCGGCCACTTTAAGGGAAGCTAGAGATATGTATGTATAACCTTGTTAATATATTATTTTTGGTTAGTGTAAAAGAGAGTAGGACCATTGAGTAGAGACCACCCGGCCATTGAAGAGAGTTGAGAAAAAATTTGGGAGAGCTTGAGAGAAAAGTGAGAGAAAAGAAGGAAGGAATAGGGAGATCAAGGAATGAGGTGTTCAAGCAAGTTAAGAGGAAAGTGAAATTCAAGAAGAGCTCAAGTGGTTGAAGCCTTTGCTCTTGGAGCCATTTTGGAAGGGAAAGAGACCATTTTGAGGCTTGTGAAAGTTTAGAAATGTTGAAGGAGATTTAAGCTTACTTTGAGGTAGGGAACTTCTCATAATCTAATTTAGAGCTCATTTCCTTCTTTCGTTGAATTCTTGTCTAATACGAAAAACCATGGTAGATGGTAGAAATCAAACCAACCTTGGAACCTAACTAGAATAGGTATTGATGATTGAGTTGGATTGTTTGATTGTGAGAGATGAGAGGAGATGAGAGGGAAGAAAGTTATGAGACTTTGGAGTTAGGGTAATCTTGAAAGGTGTAAAATTGAATGGAAAGTGGTGTCTAAATATGTGCAAGAGTGGAAAGGTAAGGGTAAGAATCAAAAGTTGAATTAGACACGGAAATACCCACCCTCGGCGGGCGCACGCCTGTGAAACAGGTCATGCGCCCGAGCCTTGAAGTGCCCAAAACCCGGCCTCGACGGGTGCCCGCCTGGGGAGCTAGGCGTGCGCTCGTGGCCCCGTGTGCCCGCCTGGGTGTGGCGCGGGCGCCCGACCCCCCTGTTCCCGAACTTTATTTTGTTTTGTCTTTTGTTTATCAATCATCAATCTTACCCTTCGACCTACTTCTCGTTTACATTGATGTTGTCTTGCTTATGTTATGTTGCTGCTATGATGTATTTGAATTGAGGTGCCTAAAGAAATTGAGTCTGAGATGAAATATTGAAGTAAATTCCTTTAAACCACATTGCTTACATTTCATGCATAGTAATGCTACTGAGATGGGAATGTATATGAAATCGTCAATGTTGCACATATAGAATTACTTGAACAATCCCCATGAGAGCTAAATAAATGACATCTAAATTGAGATGGGTAAAACCCTAATGGAAGGGATGGTAAAGAACCTTGGCTTCAAACTGGAAACATAGAATTTTACGAATTGTTTTAATGCGTGAGATGTTGTATGAGTTGATAATGACCTATGAACCATCTTAAAACTATACAAGCGAACATTGTGTAGTTGACATGAAACCTCGTGCGTACACATTATAAATGCATTGCTCTCTTCATATCATGTAAAGGTTACTCATTGATCAATGCATGTGAGGTGGGACTTGACTTCGTGTATGGGACTTGGAATGAAACATTAGTGCTTATGAAAAACACTTGTATCATCTTGATGAAATGTCTAGAGTGCGATGAGAATACTCGGAAACATGGCGAGTAGATGAAATCATAATGAGATAAATTGAGTTGCCAATCGAAATGTGTACTAGGTGAACTCACATAAGATATAAACTTAATGGGAGATAAGAAATCAACATGATTGATTATGTGATGGGATCGGGATTCGGAAATAAGGGAAGGCATAGGTGGCTGCTGGACCACGACATGCTTCGCCTTATGTATATATATTTATGGCGGATCGTCGCCCTGGAGATGCCCTCCTAAAGCACGAGTATAGGCGGTATAAGGGAGGTGGAGTGATCAGGGGGTAGCAGGGTTAACTCAAAGGTGGTATAAGGGAGGTGGAGTGATCAGGAGGTAGTGGGAAAATAGAGTAGTGTTATGCCCGCCTACATTACAGAAGTTAAATACCATTTTGATTATCTGTTGTGGTTAGGAGTTGAGTTGATTACTGTCATGTTCTAGGACGTTGATAATTGTTATTACTTAATGTCATGCTTACTACTTGCACTGTACTATGTTATGATACTTGGATTATGCTTATTACTTAGTATTTTATGGTTATTACATACGTCATGTTATGTTATGGGAAGTATATCGTGGGCACACGCCATCCTGCTCACGTCCCTACAGCTATCTATGCAGGGCCCACACAAGATAATTAGAGAGGCCCCGTGTATGAGTTTATAGAAGTGACACACAAGGATGGTTGGGGAGAGTTAGACGAGTAATACATGTTGTAAATGTACTTCGGTAAAACATTGGAGAGTGTATTTCCTTTCGTTTTTGGTTTTGTAATAGCCATAAGGCCAAGAAATGTACCAATTAACGGAAATTCAGAATAGTGGAATTGTTTTACATTTTCCTGGATATTGTGGGTTGGATTTATGGCTTTGGATATAGGGTATGTTCTGTGATGAACCATTACACGGTTGTGTGGCAGTAAAGATATATATATTGCACAGGTTGTCTATTAGGTACCCCCTCCTTAAGTCCAACTTTTAGGCCGTTGTATAGCCGATCGAGGTTTGTGGGTCCATTATGTGACCGTTGAGTTAGCTCTGAGACGACAATCAGAAGTTTATAGTTGTGTGCATCTCTCTCACCCCTTGGTCCCCGGACCCGGGGCGTGACAGTAAGCGCATATGCTTTCAACTAACTGAATTTGAAACAAAGAGTATAACCGACTTAGCTGAGCTTGTGGAATTTTATTATTTTTTTTTTTAGATTTTTAAGTTCTGGAACTTTTACGACTTACACCAATTTATCTTATTCCTGTCATCAATTTCACCCCACCAAAATTTCCTTATAGCAGCATTGAATTGATAATAGAGAGTGGATGGAAACTTGAAGCACATCATAGGGAATGTGGGAATAGCTTTGGCCACTGACTTGATGAGAGTTTTTTTCCCACCAGGTGATAGAAATTTTTTTTTCCATCCCTGCAGCTTCAGTAACGATTTGTCCTTTATATAAGCTAAAGCTTCTCTTTTTGATCTTCCCCATTTAGTAGGTAAGCCTAGATATTTAGATTGCTATTCCATAGTCCTAATTCCCAAAATGTGAAATAGCTCTTCGCTAGTTTTTATATCAATGTTTGGTGAAAAAAATACAAAATATTTCTACTAATTGATTGATAAAGCTCGAAGCCTCATTAAACTCATGTAAAATCTGAGAGATGTACATTCCTCAATATTGGATTGAAGAAAAACTAATGAATCATTCGCGAACAAAAGGTGACTTAAAAGTGGACGGCTCCTTTTAATCTTGATCCTAGTTATAAGGCCTTGTGCCATAGCTTTCTCCATGGAGGATGAAAGACCATGAGTAGCAATAAGAAATAAGAAAAGAGAAAGAAGGTCACCTTGGTTGAGTCCTCGATGAGGGTGTACAGTGCGGTTGATCCTTCCACTAACCATTATGCTGTATTTAATAGTCTTAATGCACTGTTTTACCCAATGAATCCATGTAGCATTAAAGCCTAGCTTCCACATAACTGCCTCCAAGTAATCCCAGCATACCTTGTCAAAAGCCTTATTTAGAACTAATTTTATGTATATTGCTGATATCTTCCCACTATTCTTAGGTTTCATATAGTTGAACATCTCATGTGCAATGACAATATTATCCTAAATTTGTCTGCCCTTGATGAATGCAGATTGGTTTTCAGAGATGAGCTCAACAATCAAAGGTTTTAGTTGGTTTGCCAAAACTTTAGATATAACTTTGTATGAGAAATTACAAAGACTTATGGATCTGAAATTTCCCACTATTTAAGGAAAACAGATTTTGGGAATAAGAGAAATGTTGTTATGGTTTAGTTCCTTAAGCATATAACCACTCTAAAAAAAACTTCTAACTACAGAAGTGAGTTCAGAGCACACTATTTCCCAAAAATGATGGTATGAAATAACCTTAGATACTGATCTAGCACAGGGGCTTTTGGAGGAGCCATTTGGAAGACAAAACTTTTGATTTCCTCTATTGAGATAGCACAACAAAGATTTGCATTCGCGGAGACATTTAGTTTAGGATCAGTTGCATTCATAAAGATGCTGAGAGATCCTTTGTAGCAGGAGCTAAGTAGAGGTCTTAAAAATAATTAGCAATCAAGTATGAGATGTCCTAAGAATCAGTAAGCCAATTGCCTAAAGGGCCTTTATGTTTACGAATCTGATTTCTTTGCCTCATTTGTCAAGTTGTAAGGTGAAAAAATTTATAATTCTTGTCTCCACATTTTAACCAATTTATTTTGGATCCTTGGTGTCATATAAGGACTTTGTTTCCCATAAATCGTTTAACTTTAATATCAACATCTATTCTTCAAGCTGTCCTTCTTCAGTGACTAGATGATGTTGAATTCTAGCAGCGGTAGCCTTGGTATCAGCAATGGACTTTAAGATATTAGGAAAGTGTGTTTGACTCCAATCCCTAAGAGTTGACCTGTAGTTTTGTAGTTTTCTTGGCAAAGTAAACATCTTTGAGCCTTTTGTTTCGTAGCCCTAACTGGCAATAACAGTATCCAACTAACCTCTTCTAGATGTCCACAGAGATTCAAATTTGAACAGTTTTTGAAGCTTCCCCAGCTGATACTCCGTGTGAAGAAAAATAGGACCATGATTTGAACCAATTGCCGGCTCATTCATTACCACAGCACAGGGGAAGAGTTCTCTCCAACAGGCAGTAGCTAGTGCTCTGCCAATTCTTTCAGCAATTGTTGGATGATTTTCCTATTGTTTCTTCAAGTAAAGGTTTGACCTTTTGCTTCAAGGTTCATTAGGCCACAGTCAGATAATAAATTTTAGAATATCAAGATTCTGTTGTAATTGGGAATAAGCCCTCCATGTTTCTTAGAAGAATTTAAGATTTCATTGAAATCCCCAATACACAACCAACATAATTGCTAAGAATGTGCAATAGTTCTTATAATATTCTATACAATGTTTTTTTTTTTTTTTTTTTTTCATAAAATGGGCTGTAATAAACAAAAGAGATAGCCCATGTGTGTGAATTTTGTTGCTGGATATATAAGAGTGTATCAGAATTTGGCTAGCGAAATCTACTGAGTTCAATGTCATCAGTCCCCCAAACAGATAATCCACCTGCTATACCTATAGAATCAATATAAAAACTATTAGCATATTTCATTCTCCTTCTAAGTTGATCAACTTTATTTGTTGTATTCTTCAACTCCATTAAAAAAAATAATAGAAGGGTGATGGGCTTTAAGGCAATCCTTCAGTGCATGAACTGTCAAAGGCCGCACTATGCCTTGATAATTCCATGATATCACTAATAGAGGCCCTGTGGCTATTTGCGATCAGCTACCGCCACCCTTCTAGAATCTGAGTTGGTTCCATTTATAGGGTATGCATCATGATCAAGAACCAAGATAATACTGAAGTCTACATTATGAGTGGGAAGTACCTCATTCTTAATTGTTGATGGGAAATTTGAATCTTGGGTTGAACTGATTTTAGCTTTTGTTGGGAATCTATGCTCAGCCTAGCAATGTCAGAATAGTCTCACATTTTTGTAGGTTTGATGATTTTCTATTTTAGAAAGGATTTTAGTAGGAAAGTGCTCTAAAAGTCTTAGATTTCTCCAATTATCCTCTTTTATTTGAGGTAATTCCTTGCCCTCCGTTACTTTGCCATTCAGCATAACTTGGGTTCTACGTAAAGGCTTAAGGGGATTTCTTTTACAAGCTCAGCAGCCTGCTAAAGACAACTTCAAGTTTTATCTCAGAATGATCTGAGCTTTGTGAGTGAGGTTTTAGAGAATAAGTTGGGTTGTCCAAGATAGAAGTTTCATGAGAATGGGTTGCCCTTGCACTAATATCTTGAGTTATCTATGGGATGGTGGTAGGTTCCATTCCATATTGGGTATGTAGTTGATTAAGCATGGTTAGGCTATCAGGAGGCTAAGTTACAAAATAATTTGGGCCTTGCCTTCTCGTTTAAGGGTAAAACCTTTTTTAAGAGGCTTTTTGATGTCAATAAGGATTTTGAGTCTTATAATAGTAGAGACCATACCTCTCTCTGTACCCACCTTATCAATCTTAAGCAGTTCGCCAATGGAGATTGCTATATGCTGGCCATTCTTGGAGTTTGAAAAATTCTCAGAATCGAGCAAATCACATGAAGTAAAGAAAATAACGCCAGAAAATAATGAGAAAACCCTCTCATAGGGAGAAAAATCTCAATTAAAAATCTCCACTATTAACGGGTTACAAGATCCTACTCAAATTCTCTATGACTCACTCACAAAAATTCTTTCACAATATTGCTCGACTTACTCAATAAACCCTACAAGCAGGCTTTCTGCCTCAAACAAAAAATAAAGAAAGAATATAAGAAATGCAAGAGAAAGAACATGAAAACCCTTAAGAATGAAAGACTCTAGATTTCTATAATATGTTCCCCATGTATCTCTTCCATTAAGTCTGGGTATATATATATAATTACATAAAGTTGCCCTAGTCTGGCAAAATAGGAAACAAATTCGCTCAGACGATATATAGCTCAAACCCTCTAGCATCCTGCGCCAACTGGTCGAGTCCTCGCGCTTCTATCCTGTAGCCTGCGGACCTTACTAGAATTTTGATGAGGTTGCATATCAAAAGGGCAAACCTGCGTGCTCTCTACGGGTCTTATAGCGCACCTGTACACTCCCCACGTTTTGCCTGCGGGGCATACTGAAATTATTTACCTTTTTCCTAATTTATGCAGTTTTCTTATTTACTCCAAGTTGCACTTGGACTGCAAAATTATGATTACGGTATTTTAGAAAGTTGCCAACTTAGAAAATTTTCAATTTAAGAAACATACAAATCTTATCTTCTCTTCAATTTAGGAAATATTCAAATCTGTCGTATTTAATTTAAGATTTTATATGGATTTACCACAATAAAACCTTACAGTCTCCCTCTTGGCAATTCCATGTCAAAATTTAAATTAAATTTCAAAATACATCTGTAACACTTGAACAAACACATTAAGGCATCATATGGGAAAAAATTTAAAACAATTTTTGAGTTTGAATTCCAAGTTACAAGACCCCAACATAACAATTGTAAAAATTTTGAAACAATTTTCAAGTTTAAATTCCAAGTTCATAGGACCACAAAATAACAATTTGAAATTTTCTACTCCTCTTTTTTGATACCAATTGAAAAATTCCAAACCAATCAATCACACAAAATATAAATAAAAACACCAGAAGATAATAAGGAAATCCTATTACAAAAAGAAAAACCTCAATTACATAATCCATTATCAACGGGTTACAAGACTCTACTCAATTTCTCCACGACTCACTCGCACAAATCTTTTTATCACTCTAGCTCGAATCATTTGATAAACCTTACAAGTAGACTTTTTGTCTTACACAAAAAGTAAAATAAAAATTCAAAGAATAGCTAGAGCAAAAACGTGAAGTACTTAAGAGCAATTGAATCTTTCTCTAGATCTCTATAATATGTTTCCTCCCCCTTTACGATCCGGGCGTGGCCATATATATATAGAGTTCCAAAAAGTTGCCCTATTTTGGCAAAATAGGAAACTACTTCACTCAAAAGATACGTAAGTCGAACTCTCGAGCATCTTGCACTGTGCCAGTGCCATAAGGTCGAGCCATCGTGCTCCCATCTTGAAGTTTGCAGACCTTACTGGAATTCTCATTCAAGTGTATATGAAAGGGGCGCACCCATGCGCTTCCTGTGAGCTAGCTACGAGGCTCTCTGGATTTTTTCGCATATCTTGCTCCGTGTCCTGCTTTAACTAGAATTTGAGCCCTCCTCAATTGGGCAACTTGTTGGATTTTGATTAGATTCAGTTTCAATTTCTCTTGACTTCTTCGAGTTTAGAGACTTCAATCAACCTCTTCATCAATTAGGAAACTTTTCATCAATTTGGAATTCTTCAGTAATTTATATTTAACTTAAGATTTCATATGGATTTGCCATAATATTGAACATTAAAATCTCCCCATTGGCAATTCTATATCAAAACTTAAGTTAAATGTAATCCAGGCCAATTTTTGAAATTTTTCTGCACAAACTTGGAACACACAAATTACGGCATCATATGGAATAAAAATTTAAAAATATTTTAACATTTTAATCAAAAACATAGCTAAGCATAAATCATTAAGAACAAGTAAAGCATAAAATAAGTCACCATCACATTACGTCATCAAAGTAAAAAGTTATCAAAGTACCAAGTCAAATACCAATTCATCTCCTCCCTTTATGATATAAAAGTGACAAGCACACAAAAATATCAGAATAAAAAGATGAATAAAAAATAGTCAATGCCTTCCAAGTAAACCTCTTTAAGAAATTCTTTAAGGGCCTTTCTATGCACAAAAAAAAAAAAAAAAAAAATATTGAACATATTTAAAATGATAGGAGAGTTTACAAAATAGATCAAAGAAATTTTACTACACTTATATCCAAATATGTAAATCTATCACTCAATCCTTATAAATTTAAATGAACTAAAATTCATCTTTCTAACTTAATTTTTAAGTCTGCGTCATGAGATGAATTAAGCCATAAAATTGAAAAAATACCTATGCACGTGTGAAATTATGACTAAAATATATATATAGGCTCTCTCTCAAACAAATCACAAAATCAATGGATTAAATTTGATTCACCAAACGAATTGAGAGCCAAGTTCTTTTTCTTTTTCCTTTTTTTTTTTTTTTTTGGCTTACATCTCTTTCGAGATCTTAGCGGCTTTCACATGCTTATAGCTAGATAGATTTTCCCTTAACAAATAACGAGTCATTAAGGGGTTTTTCACAAATCCCACCGGCACCCCTTTCTAAGATAGGATTTTTTTTTTTTTACATGCAAGCTCCTCAACATTTTTTAAATATATCAAATAGTAATCCATGGTTCATAGATAAGAAGATAGAAAAATAGATGCATAGGTAGTCGAGTGTAAAAGAAAGCACATCAAAATTATGGCAAATTTCATCAAAACACTTATTCTCAATTTAAATGAAAATACGAATTTTTAATCCATTAAAATTTTATTTGTTTGAATGATTGATACATATATAAGGAGACAAAAGTTATAAAATATCTTCAAAATAAATAATGAACTCCTATTTTGTTTCTTTTTAAAAAATTAGGAATATACACAAATGCCTAAAAATTTTCCAAGAGATTAAAGGCAAAAGGTGTTAAAGGATTAAGGGAACGAATCAAAATTTTGAACTCAAACAATTTTTTTTCTTAAACAAAAAAAATTATACAAAAATTTAGAAGTACCTAAGATAAAAAAATTTATCAATGAAGCACAGTCTAGTTTATGAAAAATATCTTTTATTTGTCATAGCTTACCCCTTCAACATTCTTAGAGGTGTATACGAAATAGAAGTCACTTTTTCTGGCCCAAACAGCCCTAGCTTTAGGAAAAATAGTTTTGAAAAAATTTTTATTTTTCTCATGCCTTTTATAAAAATTTAAATTTTTTTAATTTTGAAAATTTTCATATCTTGGTTTTAACAAATAGTGTGGTTTTGCAAAAGATTTTCAAAAAAATTAGTTAAAGTTTAAAATCTATTTGTTATAGGGACTTTATGGTTTTGATTTCTTAAAAACTGTAAAGTTTATTTTAATGGCAACTCCATATGCAATCTTAAGTTAAAAAGGAATTGCTAAAAAGAATTCAGATTTGA
>JAVXUM010145661.1:0-15877 GCA_035590655.1 Pouteria glomerata | reverse complement strand
CTTAATGGGTAAGTTCAAGAAAAAATTTTTGAAAAAAAAAAATTAACAGAGTTAAACAAAAATATTCTAAAGTAAGATTCATTCATATTGGTATAATCCAAATAGAGATTAGACCATTATTTAGATTGGGAGTGAAAACACTAATCTTATGTATTATCCAAGATAAAAGATTTAATAATAACCATGTTCAATCACTGGTAGGAGAATAGAATCAAACCTGATTTCTAGAAAAAAAAAAAACTCTTCAGAATCAGCACAAATTATTTGGTGTCTATAAATGATAAAAAAAAACCAAGACACATTAAGTCTGAAAATCCAAACTCAGAATATTAAGATGGATGGTAATACAAATGATTTTAAATTTTTTTGAAAAGCTGTTCATCAATTAACTAGCGATATTGAAGTCAAGACAAAATGTTGACTTTGATATGGTTAAATTATGTGAACTTAAACCATCTGATACTGAAATCGCAAATCAAGATTAATCGATACAAAAGATTTAAGAATATTTAGAAAATCATTCAGAATGGGATTAATCAAATTTTAAGCTTCTGAAAATGCGTTCTACTTTAAAAATAACAAATTATCTACAAATAGAAAATCATTAAGAATGGGTAACTTTAAAAACATTGAAGATAGTTCCTCAAGCTTAAATAACATTGATAAGGAAACTAGATTAGGAAAAATTCAAGTTTTGGTTCTTTCAGAAAGTTCTTCTAACGAAAAGGAACAAAAATTCATAATTTTTGAATAATTAAATATGGATTCAAATACAATATTCTTTTTTTATAACCAAAATAAGAGAAAATATTGTTATATTTAAATCACATTTAAATTGAAAATGTATAAACTATACAGCTCATATGCACTTATGAACACTAGAGGGCAACTGCGGTTTGTCAACCTAATGCCATATCCAAAGAATATTAGATTTAAATGAAAAATCTTATTTTAGCAAACAATGCTAATAACACAATATCTATGATAGACTTAAAAAAAAAAGGATATTATATTTTTTGTAAAAATAACTAAAGGTAAAAAGACCTTTAAAATTTCAAAAATACTATATTTTTTCTTGATGCATGGAGATATACTTTTAAGAAATAATTTGCTAGTTCAATATTATCTTATGAGTGTATCTCAGGATCATGTTACCTTGACTGATAAACATAAATCTTACTAAATCTCTTGGTTAAAAACCCATGATTCAATCTGTAGTAATAGATTTGTGCCAGTCAAGCATGATGATAGCAGTCTAATTTTAATCGATTTATTTAAATCAATTGATAAATCTCATTAGGTTTATAACAAATTAAGCCCATACTACTCTAAAGATCTCTTAATGTTATGGGAAAAAACTCCCAAATACTATCATCTAAAACTAAAAAATGAACAAAAAGTAATTATGGTAAAATTTATGATCTATACCAAATAGGATATAGACGAATATTAAGTTCAAATAAAATAACTTTTGGATAAAAGACTTATACAACTAACTAAAAGTCAACATTTTAGTTCTGCTTTTCTTGTGATAAATCATAGTAAAAGAGAAAGAAGAAAAGATAGGATGGTCATCAATTATAATAAAAATTAAATAAAAATTTGATTTGTGATTGGTGTTTTATACCTAGAAATGATGTTTTAGTAACTCAAACTAGAAGTGCTAAAATATTTAGTAAATTTGGTTGCAAATCAGATTTTGGCAAATCAAGCTTATGGAGAATTCAAAATCATTAACTATTTTCTCTGCACCATATGACCATCACCAATGGGTAGTATTACCATTTAAAATATATAATGTGCCATAAATATTTCAAAGATAGATGAACAATATCTTTAAAGACGTTAAAGATATTTGTTTTGTTTATATAGATAATATATTGATTTTCTCTAGAGACAGAGAAGAGCATAAGCATCATTTAGAAATAACTAGTAAAAAATTTTTAAATAATGGAATACTTCTCAGTCCAAGAAAGATTAAGATAGAAAAAGAATTAATAAATTAATTATTTGGATATTGTTATTAGTTCAGCAAGAATTGTGTTATAATCACAAAAATCAAAGATTTCCCAGAACAACTAGAGACTCTAAAAAATTTGTGAAATCTTCTTGGTTTATTAAACTATGAAAGATAATTTGTAAAAAGTCTTTCAAAATGAAAAAAATCATTCCTTAAAAAATTAAAAAAAAAAACTTAAAAAAATCCAAAGAATTTCAATATAAAAATGGATTAGAATGAGAAAGATTCAAGGAGAACAAAAGAAATCAAAACCTTGTTTTAAATCTAATCTAAAAGATTATCTTCTTACAGAATCTAAACTCTTAATCCTAGAAACAAAACTCTTAACTATATTATTTTTGAAAAAGAACTCTTAACCATAAAACAAAATGTATAAAGAAATTTTAAATTTATTTGACTCTTGTTAAGTTTTTGATAAGAACAGATAATCAAATAGTTAAAAACTTTCTCAAGAAAAAGAGAGTTGAAGATAACTCTAGAAGAATTTGGTGGTCCAATTATATTTCTCAGTATTCATTTAAAGTTCAACAATTAGATCTACTAAAAATATTCTTACAGATTATTTTAATAGGCATCCAAATGGATATTAAGACTAACAAAAATCTTTAATATTGTCGAAAGCTTTAGAACAACAAACAACGCTAAGATGTCTAGGTAAATCAATTCTAAGGGCAAATAGGTACCAACTAAACAAGTTGAAAATACTTTTTCAAGAAAAATTTCAGAAAAACATGTCTCATAGAAGATACGCTCAAGCAATGCCAAAAAAGTCACTTGCTTTAGCAAAATAAAACTATACCATACTTCTTTAACTTTGGTTTGAAAAACAAACTTCATAATTCCCTGAACAAAATATGGAAAAGCCATATTTCAAGAAAAATTTATAAATTTCACAAAATAATAACATGAATGACATATGAGTTAAAAAACTCTAGGGCAAAGTTAATAATTTGAAAGAATTGTCAAAAAACATGATTTCAAAATTTAACTTTAAAACTTCTTTGTTTGATTAGCAAAGAATATTTGAAATTCAACAAATTATGGAGATTTTAGAAATTTCTACTGGTAATGCTCATTTTTAAAATGTTAAAAAGATTAAACTTTATGAAAAGATTAAACAAGTCATTTCTATAGCAGTATTTTCAATCATCGATAAAGATATTAATGATCAAAGGATTAAACCAATCTTGTTGACATTTTAAAAAAAATTTCTGATAAAACTAAATATGATCCTATTTTTCATATTAAAAAAATTCAATTCGACCTTTAGTTACACAATTGGAGGTTAAAATTAATTGATTGGGGTTTGATCAAAAAGATCATCTTTAATCCACAAGGGGCAATAGTCTACCAAGATTTTTCAACACTGATCAAAACTATGATCAACAAAATTCTCTATGGTTTTAAAGAAAAAACTATGGCCTTCGAAATTTATAGTTCTACGAGATGGCGACATGATGAAAGATTTTATGAGTCATATCAGATCTGAAAATTAAGAGCATATTTTCTTTCTAATAATTATACTTTCTCTAACCCTGCAAAAATAGAGGTCACAACAGAAAAACAAATTCTATTATGATCTTGGATAGATTTGGTCTATCATGTCAAAATTTTTCAAAATATACCAAAAAATATATAGCTACTAACGGCATGAGGTTATTTATATCTTTTGTCCCATTAATATTTTAAGCCACTAAAAATCAGAAAAGTAAAGCATTCAACTTTTTAAACAAAATTAGTCGGATGAAAATTGATACATCAACTGAGTTAATAATTTAACTCGATGATCTTTATGAAAAACTTAAAGCAAAAATGAAATTAGGGGCGACACTCTGCTGAAGAAGCGCAAGCAGAGCGAGATTATTGGGAGAATACAAATAAGGAGGAGTGGTACAATATCAAGAACATGATGGAAGATAAATAAAAGCCAAACTATTTTAGAAGCACAGTGAACCAATTAGGAATACTGCCCAAAAAAAAAGAATAAAACTTTTCAAAAGTATACCATATATGACTGCACCTTTATCTAACACACGACATAGCCCATGTGAAGCAATCTATTTTAATGAAAAGCAATTCCAAAAATTGTATTACTTTAATTATGTAGTATGCCTTTTACTTTTTTAGATTTTTTCTCCTTTATCTTTTATTGTGTTGTATTTGAAATTTGAAATTTGAAATTTGAAGTCTGGAGTTGGGTTCTACATGAAAGGGTCTTGATATAAGAGAAAGAAACTGAAAAATTAGAGTGCTCTCTCTCTTATTTTCTCTGGTCTTTTTTCTGTAATATGTTTTGTGTAATACTTGAGTATTATTAATAGAAGTTTGTATGTTTAAGTAATTTTTTGAGCGTTTTTTAATTTGTAAGTGTTTCTAATCTTGTGGAGCATATCAGTGATTGGTATCAGAGCTTAGACAATTCTGAGAGTGTGTTTGTAAGCATCTTACTACATGAAAGTTAGTATTTTGTGAATAATATTACTAGAAATTGGCTTATCTATTTTAGTTCTCTTGAATTTTTTCTACTTACGTATGTAATGTTAATGCTTTAGATAGTACTTTAAATTTTCTATCTAATTTATATTTAGTACTAGTAGAATTATCAATCAATAGTGAAGTTGATTAAGAAATTAAAAATATTATAAGCTTAAAAGGTAAAACATTAAGAAGTTTCTGTAGGTTTTGATGGTATCACTAAAAACTACTAAGATTTTTCTGTAAATATTTATGTGGTCCAACGTGATAATCAAGGGTAAAATTTTGATTTTTAAAAATTATGAGGCTACAAAGGGTGTAACTATTTGAAATGTTTAAGGGGTGTTAGAGTAAGTTACCTTATTTTTCAATTTTTCTTAGTAAAATTTTGTCACATGTCATTTTTATACTTTTTTTCTTTTTTGGGTAAAAATTGACCATCCAAGTAATGATAGGAGATATTATTTCTATAATTAAATTAAATTTTAATAGATATTTTTATTTAAAATAATAAATTTACAAAACACTAAATAATTTTATAAAATAATTTATAAATTTGTTCATGTAAAAATTACACTTAAATCTCTTACGTGTCATTTGATATACCTGTTTTGAATCCATTTTCTATTTTATGTTTTTAAAATAAAAGAAAAATAATTTAAAATACATTTAGTCAGTTGTCCAATATATTAACTTAATAAAATAATTTTAAATGTATAACAAAATTTATATATTATTACAAATTGATCATTAAAATCAACTTAAAAATTAAGAGTTAAGCAACTTAGGAGGCATTTAGAGTTACAAAAAATCGTAAAATTTGATAAAAGTTATAAATTCATAATCATATATTTAATAAAATAAAGATTGAATAACGTTTAAAAATTTTCAACATTTTTCAGCAATTTTCAAATTTTTAAACTTAATCTCAAGTCTCGAATTTGAAATAAATTAGGTGCCGACACCACATTAGCTGACGCTATTGTTTTGAGTTTTGTTCAAAAGTTTTGAAAATATCTCGTTGGTAGTTTAATGCTTCAAATTTTCGTAAGCGTTTTCAGGGTCGGAGTTTTTTTGTGGACCATACATGCATATTGCTTGGGTGCTAAGAAAATGTTTAGTTGTTTTGGTTTTACTAAATTATATATTAACATATGCCGGATTTAATCACGCCGTGGTTGCTTGCTGTTGGTTTTTGAAAATACGGACAGGCGGAGACATTGACTGAACTCCTACGGCAGCCAAGATCGGGCAGCGCCACCACGAGGACGTCGTCATCCACTGTGTCAGTCTATGCCACCACCAGCTGCCTCTGCGAATGCATGTATACCAGGCCCAAACAAATACCCACCAAAATGTGAAATAAAGATGGAATCCGAGTAGAGACTGTGAATTTGTATATTGGGGTCGACAATTTGGATTCTATTGTTGTTTTGATTTGATTTGCAAATTTCGCATTTTGATGGTAAATCCCTAGGAGCTTTTGGTTTTAAAATGTTTGTATGTGTATATATACCTGGAAACCTTCATTGTGCCTTGCATTTTTAATCTCTCTTTTCTGAGATCCAAGAAAACGTTGAAAAGTTATGCAAGTGATTGTTGAATTTTTTTTTTTAATCAAAATATTTATACTAAAAAAAAATAAAAATATTACTCCTTTTAATATCATAACTTGAAATAAAAATATTAATCTTTTTAATATCATAACTTGCTTTATGTTGATTTCAATGCACCTTTAACCATTTAAAATTGATAGATGGAAAAAATAAAAGGGAGATCATTAAATATATTTTATTTTTAATTTCTCACATTTTAGAAATTAATACTTATTGTTAGAATATCCATCCCCACCCAGCTAACAAGTTTTAAATTATGGAAAAGTTGTTGTTATATTATTATTATTATTATTATTATTAATTCTTGTAAAAATTATAATAGTTTATCATTTTGTTTTTATGATTAAAAAGAAATTTACATGTACTGAATGAAGAGCGAGAGAGAGAGAGAGATAGATAGATAGATAGATAAATAGATAAATTTGTAAATTGGTAAGAGATGTACATTGCAAAAATTTATGTTTTCATCATGAATTTGGTGTTATTGAGCGAAGGGTCATTGGTAAACTAGTTAGGAACAAAGCTTCTAGGGGGCAGATAGTTGGGATCTTATGGTGATTCTTAACTCTAGATTTACTAAGGAATTAAGATTTTAACTTTTAGAAAATTGATTTGTGAAATAGGGGGTGTCCTATAACATTCTGGATTGATAGAGGACCTAACTGTCATTTACCCGATTGAGGGCATTTAGGAATATGCCAGATTAAGATGCAAGTCATTCAGTTTCTCCTAGTCGGGTTTTATCGACCAAAGATACTTTTGTTCTTCATAGTCATTCGGTTTCTCTTAGTCGGGTTTTACCGACCAAGGATATTTTTGTTCTTCATAGTCTGGTATGGCTAGTTAGGAACTTTCATTCTTCATTGTCTAACTCTATCAATAAGGAAATCTAATAGAATACCTACGTCACAAGTCATGCTTTTATCCCTTTCTTGATATTCCGATACATATGCCTATAAAGCGCTGTTGTAAATAACTCTCTACATAACAAATTGGGTAACAAACTAAGAGATTAATCTTGGGATCTACAATACAACTGACATTATACTATTGGAAGATAAAGTATGACTACAAGCACTTCATGCATAAGGTTTCTTATATATCTCTATTCCACAAATACACAAGTGCATAATACAATTACCTTACTAATGTTCTGCCAAAAAATTTTCTCAAACCCTTTTACAAACTTAAGTATCGGAGACTCTTTGGCAGGCATAACATCGATGTACTAAACAACTTTCCAGACTCGAGTTGAATATCCAGCAGCATACAAACTCACTGATTTATCAGTTAATGCTGTTTGTGGGAATCGATTTTTCTCACAGTTTTTATGGTCCAAACCAAATCTAGCATAAACACGCAACCACAATCACAACCTACTAAAATGATGGAAACTAGAATGATGAGAGAATCAATGCTATGAAGATGTAGATGGCAAAGATAATTATGGTCATGCAGACATTGATGGACAAAAATTAAGTACTTCTCAAATGGGTGAATACACCTCTCGTCATTGATCCACCTTAAGGAGATCACCCTGTGAATGGAGCACATAATGGAGAAGTTGTTGAGGTCAACGGAGGAGAAATTAGAAAAGTGCAAGTAAGGAACGAAGTTGGCATTATTGGAAAAAATGATGTCCTCAATAGATTACTAGAAGAATCTAAAAGGAAGGAATGAACAGCTAGGGCTAGAGTTAGAGCTGGGGGCTCCTTTGAAATGTCAACAACTGAAGCTGCTAGTGTGAAGGATGTCTTCACCAACCATTGGGAAGAGCAGATGAAGGCTATACAGGCTCAAATGCAAGGAGTTCTGACTGCTGTTCAAGCACAAATATAGTAGATGATTTGATTCGAAATGCTGCCAAAGTTCAAGATGCCCACACTCGATTTATTCGATGGGTCACACGTGTCATCTAAAGCCGTTCGAGACCTTAATGCATATCCCAATGAGATTATGTGCCTAGTGTTCCCTACGACACTCAAAGAACCTACTCGACTATGGTTTTCTAAGATCAAGGCGGGCACTACTTCTAGTTTTGCCCAACTAAGTAAGTTTTTTATGAGACATTTTATCGGCGGGTAGAAACAGAAAAGACCTGTCACTTATCACCTGATAGTTAAGTAGGGCAAAGAAGAGACATTAAGGGATTACGTCGGGAGATTAATAAAGAGATTCTGGATGTGGATGAAACTGATGATAAAGTGGTTATTACAGCCTTCATGAGTGGCTTGAGGACACATAGGTTCATGGCTTCACTAATGAAAAAGCCATCGATCCATATAACTTGGCTTATATTTAGAACTCAGAAATACATTAATGTTGAAGACACCATAAAGGGGAAGAAAAATGAAGGAACGGGAAGCTCCAAAGCTTATAAGAAAAGACAAGCGGCCTAATAACGCCCGAGACAAAAGAGACTTCAAAAATAATAGGTACGATAATCGATCAGATTAGAGACTAAGGAAGTATGACGATCATCATGACTTCACCCTTCTAAACACTAAAATAGAGAATGTTTTCTATGAGATTTAAATTGATCCAACTTCAATGTTGCCAAAAAGACTGAAGACCCTAGCAGACAAATGGTCCTGAACGAAGTATTGCAGGTTTCACAAGGACCACGGGTACAACATCGACGATTGTTATTATCTAAAGAGACAGGTCAAATAGTTAATTAGACAAGGTAAACTCAGTTCATTCTTGGCTGGTCAAGACAACAATAGAAGGGCCGAGCAATGGAATTTCGATCGAAAAAGCGTAAAAATAAGAAGTTCCAAATGATGGAGTCCTGATCAGACACGATTGAACCAATAGCCTATAGAAGAAATAAAGATGATCTCTAGAGGACTTGCAATTAGTGGTGAGTCAGTGGCTGCAAAAAAGAAGTATGCTCAGGAAACTAGCAGGCCCAGAGAAGTTTTGACAGCCGATCAACCAAGTAAAAAGCCAAAGGCAAAGTCCCACCCAATCACTTTCACTGAGGAGAAGGCTAACGAGGTATGTCAGCCCCACGATAACCCACTTGTTATTCCATCGATAATTACAAAATTTAAAATTTGGAGGATCATAGTGGATAATAGGAGTTCAGTTGATATTTGTACTAAGGGAGCTTTGAACAAGTGAAGATTGGAAAATAAAAAATTACAACTTGTTTTTTCACTTTTAGTCGGCTTCATAGGAGCTCTAGTAATCCCACTCAACTTCATAGTATTATCGATCATATTAGAAGAAAAATCACACCAGGCTACTAAGATGATCAACTTTTTAGTAATGGACTGTCCTTCTGCATATAATGCTATTTTGAGAAAAATTTCATTAAATCAATTTAGGATAGTCACATCCACTTATCATTTGATAGTTAAAATCACAATAGAGACTGGTGTGGGGTGCTCAAGGGGTAATCAAAGGGTCACTCGGGAGTACTATATGTATTCCCTAAAAAAAGATATAACCAAGGAAGCTCTAGTAGTAAAGGAGCTTGAAGTAAGAGATGATAAAGAAAAAAGAAAAAGAAAGCTTGAAGAAGAGCTGGAAGAAGTGATGATTCGTATTACTGAATAAGGAAGAACTATAAAATAGGCTCAGTGACCCCTTATATTTGAAAGAAGAGTTGAGGAAATTTTTAGTAAATAATATGAATGTTTTTGCCTAGTCATATGAAAATATGCTAAGCATCGATACCTGAATAACACCTCATCATTTAAACATCTTCCTAGGGGTTAAACCGATTAAGCAGAAAAAGAAAGTATTCACCCCTGAACAGAACGAAACAATTGAGCTAGAGGTCGATAAGCTCTTGAAAGAAAAATTTATCTCGCATGTGCATTATCCTACTTGACTATCAAATGTGATCATGGTGAAAAAGTCTAATAGTAAATGGCAGATGTGCGTGGATTTCACAAATCTTAACAAAGTATGCCCGAAAAATAATTTTTCTTCTACTTATAATTGATTTATTGGTCGATTCCACAGTGGGACATGAGCTGTTATCATTCATGGATGCCTTCTCAAGCTATTATTAGATCAAAATGGTTGAACATGACTAGGCACACTACGTTCATTATAGACTGAGGTTTGTATTACTATAATGCCATGCCAATGGGCTTCAAAAACGCTAGGGTGACATACTAGAGATTGATGTACAGAATGTTTAAGCCCTAGATTGGTAGAAACATGGAAGTAGATGTAGATGACATATTTGTCAAAAGCAAGAAAGCTAATTCTCATATTGCAGATCTACAGGAGACATTTGACACTTTGAGAAAATACAGAATGAAGTTGAACCCAACCAAATGTGCATTTGGAGTATCATTTAGCAAGTTTATCGATTTTATGGTGTCTAACCGGGAAACAAAGGCCAATATGAAAAAAGTTAAGGTGATAATGGAGATACAACCCCCAAGGACGACTAAAGATGTACAAAAAATTAGTTCAAATGGTGGCCGCTCTGAACAAATTTATTTTTTGATCTACAGATAAGTGCTACTCTTTCTTCAAAGTACTAAAAAAAGCTTTTAAATGGACAAATGAGTGCAAATTAGCCTTCCAATAATTAAAACAATATCTCAGGTTAGTGTTGTTTCTCAGTCAGACCATCCTGGGAAAAAAACTGTATTTATACCTCTGTATTTCTACTACAGTAGTGAGCTCTACACTCATTCGAGAGAATGAAAAAGTATAAAAACTGATCTATTACATGAGCAAGGCTCTTTAGAGGATGGATGAGCATTATCTCAAGATAGAGTTAATGGCCCCTGCCCTTGTAACTGTAGCCTGATGACTAAGAGCTTACTTTCAAGCTCATACAATTGTGGTATTAACTGACCAACCATTGAAGAATGTTTTACACAAGCTTGAGACTTCAGGAAGGTTGGTAAAATGATTGATAGAGTTGAGTCCGTTTAATATCTAGTACTAATTGAGAATTACAATAAAAGTACAAGCTACAACTGATTTCATTTCTGAGTTTACAACCTTCCTAACTGACCTCTTGAAGATAATAACACAGAGCTAACCTGGGTGCTCAATGTGGATGGATCGTCTACTCAGGCTTCAAGTGGTACAAGTATAATTCTTATCTTTTTCGATGGCCATAAATTGGAATTTGTTTTCCGTTTCAGGTTCCCAACCTCTAATAATGAAGCTGAGTACGAAGCATTTATAGTTAGTCTTCAAATGGGGATAGAGCAAATATAGTCTAGAGTAACTCATAATTAGTGGTAGAGCAAATGCGAGGGGACTATAAAGTAAGAGGAGAGAATATAGCTAAATACTTTCAAATGCAGAACGAAGAGGCGGATCAACTAACAAGAATTGTATCTTTTGGGGAGGTACACTTGAATATTTCAATTAAAGTGTTAGATTTCTCAAGCATTCGAACCCCAGAAGTCAATCAAATCGAGGAAGCTGCTGAAAGGGTTAGACCAATAAGAGAACACTTGGATAATAGAACTTTATCGAATAATAAGATTGAAACAAGGCAAATTTAATATCGTGCAAGCAGGTAGCTTATAGTAGATGGGATATTTTGCAAGATATGGCATAGTTCTCCCCTACTTAGATGTCTGAATGAAGGAGAAGTTGATTATGTTATAAGGAAAGTTCATGAAAGCATCTGTGAAAATCACTTGAGGGTAAAGTTCTAGCTAAGAAGATTTTAAGGGCTAGCTACTACTAGCCTATTATGGAGAAGAATGTTCAGAAATTTGTTAAAATATGTTACAGATGCCAGAGATTCGCTAATATCCCAAAACAGCCAACTCAAGAGCTAACACCAATCTAAAGTCTTTGACCATTTGCTCCGTGAAGAATCGATATTGTCAGGCCATTCCTCTTAGAAAGAGGGCAGAGAAAGTTTGCAGTAGTAACCATCGATATTTTTACTAAGTGGACAGAAACAGAAACTTTGCCAACCATCTCCGTGTAGAATATGAGGAAAATCCTGTTGCAAAATATAGTTTACCAGTTTGGTATCCTTAGGGCAGTGATTACTGATAATGACAAACAGTTTAAGGAAAAGTAGTTTAACGGGCTATGTGAAAAGCTAAGCATCGGCTATTACTATTATTCCCCTGAACACCCCTAAGCTAGTGGTCAGGTGGAAGTCACTAATCAATTTGGCACCCTTGGCTAATTAATTATCACATTATAAAATCAAATGATGCAGTTCTCATGTACATGATATGCTCAATCATGTAAATAAATATCATCTCGATACAAGATACATTCTCATTAGAATTAATGATGATTTGGGATTCATTTAATCTTTAAAAATTCACGATAATTAAGTTTGGGCCCAAAATACGTATTTAGAAATCACCTTTTTAATATTTCAAAAATTCTAGCCAAACCTGGCATCTGGACACTGTCGTCCAGACACTAGAATCCAATGCCCAATTCCTAATTTCATCTATAACAAATCCCAAGTCCAAAACATGTCTCAAATCACTTATTCAAGCTCAATCTTAATAACAAATCATGTATAAACACTTAAAACACCTAGATTCTATGTTTCTATAATGTTTGATTCAAAAATAACTTAAGTATATGTAAGATCTTCAATGTATAGGCATATATATACATATTCATATATACACACATATATATATCTATACAAATCCTCCAAAATTTCAACCAAACTAAGCATACAATATGTCAAAATCATCTTAGGAACATCTACAACACAACTATAAGTCCCACATATCCTCAAATTTGGAAAAATAGGATAAATGGAGAAAACCGATTGAGCTTCCAACCTTTTGAAGCCGATTTCTTTTATCGGGGGCTAAATCACCAAAAACGATCACCACTACTATAATAACGGTGTCGAATACTATCTTAATCCATCAGTTTTCCTCTCTGAATCACATTTTGTTTTTCTACTTTCTCTCTCCTCTCTCTTTTTTCTCTCTTTTCTCTCTCTTTTTCTCTTTTGTTCTCTGGAAACCATGGAAGAAAAAGAAAGAAAAAAAAAAAAGAAATAAGGAAAAAAGGAAAAGAAAGGTTAAGCCTTTGGCCTAGATGTCCATCCCAATATCAATTTAAGCTAAGTTCAGCCCAAGAAAAATAAAGTAAATTAGTTCAATCTTAGTTTAAATATTTTATTGGCTCAAAATAACAAATAATGGTCAAAATTGAATATCGAGTATTTCATTCTTCCCCTATTTAAAAATTTCATTCTCAAAATTTACATATCTTAATCAGAAAATAAGAATGGGTTATTCAACTGCATTACCGATTCACGCTCCTACGTGTATTCTTTAACTCCACGATCTCGCCACAACAAGTGAACCAAGAGAATAGTCTTTCCACACAAAACTTGCTTATGCCCGTCCTCAATCCGAATTAGCAAGGGCTTGACATGAAATAAAAAAATCACTTTTATTTATTGTATGTAATATATTTTATGTGCAACCTTCATCATAGATATTTAAAAAAAAAAAATTAAAAATCTGTAACATATTAACTACTATATCATAATGAATAAAAATAAAATTTTTTTAGAAAATAATGAGAAAGTATTGTTATGTTTTTTCCCTTTAAAAATGCTAGTGTGATCAATTGGTAAAAAAAATTCTAAATAGAGGCTCACGCATTGCAATAAATTAGAATTGATTAGATGAACAAAGGCTTTTTTTTTTTTTTTTCCAATAATCCGTAGGAATAACTCATAAAAGGATCTAACTTTTATTAAAAATCTAACTTTTATCAGCATAGTAGAACTGTTAAATACTTACACTGTCATAGACACCCTAACATCCCGATATGGGATGCCAGCCAATGCGGATTGATTAAAGTTAAAAAAAAAATGCTAATTAAGAAATAGGATAAAAAAATCTTAGCAAAATAATGTGATTGAGAATTTTTTAAATAAATTTTATTGTAAAATAATAGATAAAATAATTATTCAAATAATTTTAATGAAAATTTTTAATTTTATTTTGTTATCCTAAAACATCCATAAAGTTAAACCGCCCGAGAGAGATGAAACTCTGCCTTTCACCCTTTCTTTTCACGTAGAGGAAGAGTAGATTATCACAAAAGCATTATCTTGTATGGCTCTATTGGAATCCAAGTCAGTAACCTGAAAAAGGGTTTCTAGTCATTTCCCTTCAATCATTACATAGAAAATTCTTGTATGCACTTTATTAGGACGTGGTGGTTTCAACTAACTAAATATCATATCATATAATGAGCAGCGATAATGTTATATCAATAGCATTTTTTTTGGGTAAGTTATATCAATAATATTTCTTGCTTAATATAATTTCATAGAATGAGTTAAGAATTAAAAAAAATAAAAATTTATATTAAAATTAACAAATAATTTAAAGATCAAATCAATTTAATAAGTTTGTAATTTAATATATATTGTAGAATATATTTTAATTTTTGAGAATGAGTCATACCAAGTGATATGTAAATATTATACACTATTTATAATTTATTTATTTCTTGTTGAGCTCGTTGTCAATTAGGGGTAGCCCCACAGTGGCTTCAGTTCACTCTGTTGACTTTTGATCAGATACTTCGATCGGGGGCATCCGAATAAAAATTTTATTAAGTAAGTCGCAGGCTGCTCGATTTCATCCTAATCAGGTACTTTTAATCAGGGGTACTCTCTCTCTTTCTTTGCTTAGATGTTCCCGATTAGTAAGCCAAATAAAACAGGTTACGTCACAAATTACGTGCACAACCATCTCCTAACACTCTCCTATATATAGTCTATAAAAGTTTTGTTATAAACAACACTCATGTAACAGATTGGCTAACGAATTAAGAGATCAATCTTGGGATTTACAATATAAGTGACATTATGCTATTAGAAAGTAAGGTATGATTATATGCAGTTCATGCATATCACTTTACGTAAAGTTTTTCACATATATATATTACCATTTCACAAGCATGCATGTACAACACTCTCACTTTACTAAAATTCCGCTAAATTACTTTCTTAACTCTGTAACTAACTTAAGTATTAGAGGCTTTTTGACAAACACTACATCGGTGTACTTAGCAATTTTTTTGAATTTGGATTGAACTTCCAAATGAGCTTAATTTACCGAATCATTATCAAAATTTTGTAAAATATAAGTTTTTAGTATTTATATGAAAATTTGATTTTAATCAATTTTATCAAATCATTAACATCGACATAAATAAAAATATAAATATAAAAAACAACTAAATAACTATTTTATGAAATTATGTACTTTTATTGAAATATTTTGTAATATATTTAAAAATTATATTTTGTTTATACAAATATTATATAATTTCATACATTACACGAGTCAAAACTAGTATACATATAAACATTCATAGCGATAACATTAGATAAAAAATTATTAATATTAAAACTCATTTAATATTTCTTTTTATTATTAACCAAATTACTCTCTTAACCTATTTTTCTCTTTTCCAAATTAATTTTTTTCATCCGCATTTATTATCTTTATCTCTTTTATCTCCAACTTTAGTGTATGTGATAACTGTTTATATGTTTGCTAAAACATAAGCTTTTGAAAACAAAATTAGTAAAACTTACATTTGATAAAAAATTGAACTTTTATCAAATTCAAACAAAACTAAAATTCAAAAATCTAAAACGGCCGTGATATATAAAAAGGAAACCATCATCACCCTCGAAATTTCCCTTTCTAGCGCATGCGCGTGTCCCCCTTGCGGTGGCCCCACGTCATGCTCTGTGGTCTATGATTCAATTGTTAAATTGCTTGAAATGTTACATCACCCGGCCGGT